>JAGDQP010009694.1:0-17979 GCA_022664845.1 Lepisma saccharinum | reverse complement strand
ACTCACTGGGAGGAGTCCCCTTAATACATCTTACTAAGACTTAAGGGATTAAGGGAATCGACCGGGGTAGACTAAGTGGCCTACAGCGGCTAGGTATTCTAAGGTAGGAGCATTACTTTTGATAAATAATCACCTCGGCACTTACCTGTTGAAAGCGACAAAAAGTCCCGAAGTCATGTGGAAAAGTTATTGAAGAATGTCCAGCAGCAGGACTCGAATGCGATCGTCTCCAGTACAGTAATGATAATAATAATAATACGCAGTTATCGTTGCATTGTCCATAAATTCAAGTTAATGTTTCTTACCAGATAGAGTTCCCGTTTAAGCACATCAAAACATTACTAAGATGTTGAACGTGATCAAGAACAGAAACATTTATAAATGCAGGACAAACAAAGTAGAAAGGTAGCAAGTAAGCAGCTGCCATGTAGAAGTGAAAAAAGACATGGCAAATCTAGCTCAAAAATGCCTTTCTGGTTTCTTTGAGCCCCAACCTCCTCCATTGGCTCATACTTATATTTAGATATCAGAAGAAACAATATTATAAAGAAAGTCACGGAAGGAACAAAGGTGAGCCTTGAAGGAATAGAAAAGTTTACGTTGTTAACATCTTCCGTGTTCAAATTACATGCGGTACAAAGCGACACAACATTGCATACAGAGATACAAGCTCCTAGCGCTCGACTGCCAATAGTGTATGCTGGTTTGCCTGCCAATTCAGCCCTGGCGAACCCAACGTGCCCTTTAGCTCGATATATATCCCTTAATTATCATTTGTGTACAGCATAGAGGGAGATACGGGGGGAGGGGGTAGTATTAATTTCGGGAATTTATCATTTTATAATTCCGGATTGAAAAGTTCATTTAGACAGGTACGAAGACTCCAGACTAGGACATGGTTCTGTTTACAATACGATTTTTTAAAATTCAGAAGAAATTGTTGTGATCTGTGCATCGAGAAAGATTTTTCTTAGAACTTAAATGTGAACATTTTCACTTTAAATTCATATCTGGTTTCTAAGAGAATCATTTCTCGACGCACGGATAACTCAACTTTCAGAAACATTTTTTCCTTTCCTTTAAGATACCGCCTTTTACAGTGGGATAAATAAAAAACAAAGCACTCCCGTTTTTTGAAATTTTTATTAAGCACCTCAACATCAACATGCACGGCAGTGCATGAGCCAAGTTCTTCACGTCAGAAAACGTCAGCACTGCCAGAAGCATGTTATACAGGAACAAGAGTTTATGGCAAAATCGACGACTTGGGGGCCCCGTAAGAAAAAAGATATTAAAGATAGGAATATGAGCTTTTGCCGTTAAGGAGATATGGTAAATATGTGCACATGTACAAACTTTCATCTTCGTATCTCAAACTATGTTCTAGTTGTGGACCCCTGAAATTGCACATTTTAGGCTAACTGATTCACTCACTCACTCACTCACTCACTCACTCACTCACTCACTGACTGACTCACTCACTCATCATATTGTTTAGGGTGTTTGGAGTAAGCTAGAAACATGAAATTTGGTATGAAGGTAGAGGATGATAAGTAGATAAAGGAAAAATTCCGACATTTTGAAAAGGTCGCCATCTTTGATTCAAAATGGCCGCCAAACCTAAAATTTCAAAGAATACACAGCCTAAACGACTAAAGATAGAACAGTGAAATTTGGTATGAAACTACATCATTGATAGCAAATTAACAAACATTTTTAAAAATTTGAAAAAGTCACCATTTTGGATTCAAAATGGCCGCCAACCTTAAAATTTTAAAGAATACACAGCCTAAACGGCTGCCGCTAGAATAATGAAATTTAGTTTGACAGTACAACATTATTCGTAGATTATGAAAATATTACAAAATATCTCTAAAGACGCCATCTTCGATCCAAAATGGCGGGCGTCATCAATCCATTTTCCAACACTGCTTGAGCCAGAGATACGAAATTTGGCATAATGTATTATTATGAAGAGTAGTTTAGGAAAACATAACAACGCTTTAAAAAATTCACCATCTTTGATTCAAAATGGCATCTGAAATACAATTTTTCATATCGTTCGAGATAGAGAAATGAAATTTGGTATGACAGTGTATCATCACGAGTATGTCACGAAAATATAAGAATACGTTAAAAGTGTCAATCTTTTATCCAAAATGCCCGCCTAAGACCCACTTTATAACGACTGAAGCTAGAGAAACAAAATTTGGTATGAAGGTGTACCATTACGAGTAGGTTAGAATAAATTCGGCTCGGCTCCCCTACTAGGATACAGTTCCCAGCTGGAGCCTGATTGCGATAAAGGGGTGCGGGCCAGCGAGGCCATCTTGGAATTCTGCGGGCAGCGCCCCAATGAGGCGAAGCGAGTTTATACATTACACAAGTGTAAAAAGCTGCGAAATACGAGCAAAAGTACCAGGGGTGCAAATTGTCCAGTCAACTCCTTCAACCTTAAAAAGTGGTGAAATTGAATATGGATGAGCCTAGTTCCTCGCGCCAACTTCCAATACTCCTGCGTGTCCCACCAACTTTTACTCGTCACAAACGTTAGCACTACCAGGAGCATGTTATACAGGCAGAATGTGGAAGTTTCCCCATTCGGACGCAGCGCTCTGGAGTACGAGCGAATATCTGCATCATGTGGCGCAGTGCACTGCAGATTCTGGTTGTAATAAAAAGACGCAGTTCCTCCAAACTCCTCAAGTTCGATGCGCTGCCTGCCGTGGGATACCTGGCGCAGCGACGCGAGCGAATTGAGGGGAGTATCAACACGTACGGCAGTGCATGCAGCCGAGTTCCGCGTGTCACAAAACGTCAGCATGCTATACAGGAACAAGAGTTTATTGCGAAATCAGCGATTTTGAGGTTCTGTACGAAAAAAGATGTTAAAAATTGAAATATGAAATTTCGAAGTATGACGGTATATCATCACTAGTAGATTACACAATATCTGCAAAGACATCATTTTGAATTAAAAATGGCTGATTTCATAATCCATTTTCCAGAACGTTTGAACTAGGGATACGAAATTTGGCATAAATGTGTATTAACAAGAGTAGTTTAGGATTAATTTACATTTTTGAAAAAGTTGTTAACTTGGATCTAAATGGCCGCATAAAAACTTTTTCCACACCATTCGAGCTATAGAAACGAAATTTGGTATGAAGGTGTACCATCACAAGTAGGTAACGGCAATGTAAGAAAACTTTTTAAAAATCGCTTTCTTTAATTCAACATAGCCGCCCAAATACCATTTTCCAAACCACTGAAGCTAGAGAAGCGAAATTTGGTATGAAGGTATACCATCACGAAAATGTTTCAATAAGTGGATCAAACCACCGCTATGAGCGTACAGCCCCCGAGGCGATATGGGAAAAGGCCTGCACAGCATGGGGCGCTGTCTCCAGAAAGTCTGATCACAATAAAGGGGGCGTAGCCCTAAAAATTTGAAGTTGAGGCGCACACGGAATTCTGGGGCAGCACACCCAGCGAGGCGAACCCAGTATATATATATACAAGTATAAAAAGCTGTGAAATCCGAGCAAAACACCAGATGATGTTCGAGCCTTAGGGTTGGTGGTGGTGGATTTTAGGGCCGCCAGCAGGAAGCAAATTTGCCATAAAGATGTATCATCACAATTAGGTTACAATAAATATGGCAAAGCCTCCCTATGTTTCAATAAATATCTCATTCCCACGGGTGGTGGGTATGGGGAAAAATCTGCAACCTGGAAGCACAGTGTCCTGGGGAGTGGTTACGATAAAGGAGCGTAAGTACCCAAAAACTCGAAGTTGGGGGCGCAGCCAGCTACGGGGGGCAAGGACCTAAACGAGGCCGAGCGAGCGAGTATATATGTTATACACGTACAATAAGCTGTGAAATGCGAACAAAAGCACCAGAGGTGCAAAAAGTGGAGCCAAGTTCTTTAGCCCTAAAAAGGTCTGAAATGGGAGACGGATGAGCCAAGTTCCTTGGTGACAGCATGTAACAGGAACAAAGGAACCAGGCGCGAGGTGGCAAGGTCCATGATCCTCAAGCTATAAGGGTGGTAGGGATCCTAAAACCCACTACGTCCATCGCCACCAACCCTAAGGCTGTTGCCAGCTTACACCAAGTTCCTTTGTTCCTGTTACTTGCTGTCACCAAGTAACTTGGCTCATCCGTCTTCCATTTCACACCTTTTTAGGGCTAAAGAACTTGGCTCCACTTTTTGCACCTATGGTGTTTTTGTTCGGATAGTATTATCACTACAGATATTATCACTTCGAGCACGTGAGCCTTATATACATCACAATGTAATCTGTGTGTTTGTTGCTAGCCATGTTAACTTCCTTGCAATTAACTGCGTTCTATTTCTATGCAATCCACGGCCTTGGATGTAGATAAGTAAATAAAGTAATTGCTAGCAATATCTGCTGTGTTAAGCAGAAGTGACATGTACGCACCTTATTTTGTTATATTGTTAGCTGAGGACCTAAGATGCGTATGGACTCCCAAAAATAAAAAAACACATGGTCACGTAACCTTGCGTGTTTAAATACCGCCAATTTCAGAGACATAAAGTAGGTTAACAGTGTCGTGATGACCTGTCGAGGACATACACAAAAACTGACGTCAGATAATCGTACAGTCCCAGTAATGAGTTTCCAGGTGAAATGATTTGAATACAAAACTGGTTTGGAGCAGTAGTTGACTGGACAAAAACGGTGGATCCTTGCTTTAAGCAGTTCACAAGAAAATCTGGTAACATCACTTTTTTGTAAAAAAAAAAAAATATCAAATTTAATCTGAATAATTATTTGTGTGTAGCAGGCGTGCGTTGATGTTGACGAACGGTTTGGAAATCACACTCAACATATTGTTCTGACTTGTAATTCGATATGTATTAGGATTCTGCAAGCGATATTATGGTGCATCTATCTTGCTACAACCCATTTATATCCTGAAATGTTCAGAGTAAATGAAAAAGTAATTTTGAAACTTTATTTAATATGATTGTTATGGGAACAAATACAATATATGATGTTCTGTGTATCTACACCTTAAGTCTACATCCTATGTGATCAACAAAAGAAAAATCAAAATTACGTTCTACATGCCCAGATAATCTGCACTGTAATGCCTTTTACTCTATCAGCAAATGCAGTTTTTTTTAGTTTCTATCTGTCTACTGTTTCAGATTAAGAAATATTAATCATTTAACACATTTCAAACAACAGTATAATGTTTTCAGGCATCCATTATTTCTCATAAAGCAAGATTCCTTCAGGCATTAAATAAATTGTTAGCATTGTTAAGTATCCAGTTCAGCTTACTTTCCCGTATGACCTTATCCGTGGTTAAATGGTGTGTAAAATTTAAGATTCATATTTAATTAAGGTAGCTAAAATCACCACATGCGTGTTTAAACAATTTTGATTCATTGATATACCAACTGAGAGTTGCACAGCACATCCCATATGGAAGAAATTATAGATCGCATAGCAGCTTGGTAAACAGAGTAGTGCAACGTAAAGCGGTACAACGAGTTGGTCGTTTTTATGGTCTCCTAAAGCATGGTATGAGCAATGCATTTTAGAGTTTCTTGAAACGTAGTTTTCGAGAACTCGATGGACCTTGTTCTAAAGTTGCTTAATAATCCCACGATGAACAGTCACACGTATACTGTAAAGATAAACAACAGCGTTATCTGGTGTCACTAGGAAAAGCATTATAATGCCAGAAAATTATTTAGTTGTTGATACGTTAGCAGGTTCCGTGCCATGACGACGTTTCATCACTTTCCAGGTATTGTGAACCGTTGCGTACGCCGTCTTCTCTGGAATTGTAGTGTTTCAAATGACCAGTACACAGCTATTTATCTTATATACATGAATTATGTTTACTGAAACAGCACTTTCAGAAGAAAGAACTGTTTCTGCTACTTTCTTTACCGCACGAGCATCACGTGTGAATATATTTTCCACTGCAATTGGCTGGTTAAAGAGAAAGAAAAGTTGTTGACAGGGACAAATAATTTCTTATAGGTGATATTTTCAACGCATGGAAAAATGTTTAATACATTTCATTTCTGACAGAGCCTTTTATATATATATATATATATATATATATATAAACAGAGAGTAAAAATTTATTCTTGAATGTAATTTTCTTTTGAACGTAGAAAATTCATATTTTCTCTATAGTTGACAATAAATGGAGTAGTTTATAAGTAGGTAATAATTTCCACTGTGGTTCTGCAGAACGATATCGTATGTAATGTTTCACGTACGCACTAATTATTTATGACTTTAATTTTCATGGATCTAATAAATGTCTATCGACATAATATATATGGTATATATATATACAGTATATATATATATATATATATATATATAATATGTCGTTCCGCTGTTAAACATTTAAGCTCGCAGTACTATTGTGAAAATTTCTAATCGCCTCTTACAACTGCAATTTTAACGCAATCGAATTGAGTTGATAACGCTGTAGGATAACGGTCAAGTTCACCGGCGCCAAGCATAGATTTTCCATACTATTCTTTGACTTTACGTTTCAGCGATAATATTTTGTCGAATTTTGCTTCGAGAAACATATATTAACCACATTTATAATATCTTATGTCACTCAATTACGCTTCCAATAAACGAATCCTTGGTGTACATTTCGCAAAGCTCAAATTTTACCCAGGGATTTACTTTAAATGCAAAATACATTTATTACTATATCCTTGTGGTTTTCGATGTGCGAGTGTGATCCTAGGCAACTGATTTTACTACAACTCAATTTGTGATTCAATGATATTTCTTTTTGCACGCATGTTTATTCCATAAACAGTCATAAGATAGCCTAATTGTTTAAATCTGTAATAATTAGTTCTTTAATTTCATATTATCATTTATTTCCTTATTAAATCTTTAGCAATTTTAACCAACTTTAAATTGATTTGTTTTACTTTAAAATTTCTGATAAAATTATCCGCAACAGAGAAAAAATAAATCTTCAATTTTGGTAAGTAATATAAAATTTTATATTTGCAATATATACTCAAGCAGATTTAACTATTACTTTATGATAATTATTATTGTTAGCTAATCTCATCAACTTTTAATATATGTGATAAAAAGTAACAAATTTTGTTACACATATTTGTTTATTAATATATGTCTATATTATAAACGTACACCGTAGTACAAAGGTCATTTAAAAGGTAACCGGAATGAAATACAAGACATGGACAGGTGCAAGGGAAATCGTTCCTATCTTTCTGCGTAGTATCTCTTAACACATATACAATTGGTTAAACGATGTTCTTTACGTCATCGCGGAAAACAGAATCCCCTTGTTCTGCAAAATACTCTCCCACCGATGCTTCAGGGACTTCAACTGAAGAAATTTGATGTCCACAGAGGCACATTTTAGCTTCCGGAAAAGATGAAAGTATTATGAAGTCAACAGCTGACTAATATGTCTGATGTGACAGCAAATCGTAACCAAACTCATTGATTTTTACACTTGTAACGACATATGTATGCAGCCGAGCAATGTCGTGAAGCAAGATGACTCTTGTCTTTCCTAAACTGGGCATTTTTCAGTTATATTTCCTTTAGTTGCTCTTAAAATTGTCCACAGTATTTACCTTTATTTGTTTTATGTTGCGGAAGCTTGTCTATGACCAATATACTTTTTGCAATCCACAAAAACTTGTTCCATTTTTCTGGCATTCTTCACACACACGGTCTTCATTGGAGGTGGAGAACCAGGATGTTAACACTGCTCTGACTGTTGTTTCTTTTCTGAAATGATGTAATGTACAAACGTTTTATCAGTAGGAATGTATTTTCGATTAAAATGATGAATCTTTCTTTAAAATCGGATGAGTTGTTTTACATAGTTTCATTCTCAGACGTTTTTAGTTAAGTTTTAAAAATAGCGACACGAATCTCTGAGCTAGATTTTAATGCACAATACCCTTCTTCACTTAGTATTTTTTTTTAATCACCGATCAGAGTTCAAATTTTGACATTATTTTAAATTTAAACGCTTGCGCCATATTTTCACGCAAGCATTTATCTACATTTATGTTGTTATTTAATTATCCAAATAATATTGCAAAATTTGTTTTAAAAAAAGAAGTCCCATAAAACTGATGTACTGGGTTTGAAGCTAGTGCTGACATCTGTGGGTCATTCCGAGAACATTTCAAATCACCTTCGTACTCTCCGAGTTGGAAATATTTGGTTTGGTGCATTTCCTGTGATGTTGCTTTGATTGTTATTTTCCAGGACCGAAAACGCCGAAGCTATATGAATGTGTCTGTTACAGCTAGAATTATTGGGTTGTTGTGAATGAAATGAGTCCTTTTACGCTTTGTGGGAAACAAACCTCAGAAACACAACACGGAGATCGACTGAGGTCATGTGTCTAACGTCAATAACGTCACGAGTAATTTATACTTCCAGAAAACAGGCTGCGGTACCCAGGCAGTCAAGAGGAAATGTGTTGTTGAACAAGGTGGTATGAAGTGCACCATCGAGACCGCATAATTGCGAGTCTGCATACAATTCACAATTCTGTACAGCAAACAGAAAACACATTAAGAGGGTATTTTGAAAAGAAAATGGCAAATGAACATACATCGCCTTTGGTTTGTCAAGTTTCGTTACAGCGACACAACATTACAAAACGAGCCTAGTGGACACCGAGCAACAACATGATCAGATGAGCTGATCAGGAACGCCCTCGAAGCGAAATCTCAGAAACTATATTTTGTCATTACAGACTAGTTAGGCATACACCATACTACTGTCAATATGTGGCTCCGTGCGATCGGTAGGGCGAACAGGTTGGACTCATGGGTGCCACATCAGATTACACCGGCCAACAAGAATCGCCGTCTGAAGGTGTGCAGCTCTCTAAGTTTAAGAAATAAGCGGGAAGATTTGTTGATAGTGACCAGCGTCCAATACGTTGCCTTAAACCACCTACCCACCCACAGAAGTGTTGTTGCTGGTATTGAGGTCTATGGTGGAAGTTTAATAGCAGACCTTTCTCAGGCGAAATGAAACCATCACTGCAGTGTGACGTTACAGTGCTGAACTCCATGAAACGAACCGCAAAATTGCCGGCAAGCATCAAGCAATCGTCAGCAGACATGACAAATCCCTTAACAAATTGTATAAAGAACGGTGCTGGCTTTCGGTAAGTTGCCCTTACTCATCCAACGTTTTCCTCCAATCTCTCTCTCATTGGCTACCGCCTCTTTTGGAGTCTCGATCACTTCTTGGCAGGAAAGACTTCCTTTGATCAGGGCCTGGAACATACATTTAATAATTTCGTAGCAACGCGGACTTCAGACTTCTTTTACAACGGAATCCAATCGTTAGCTGAGCAATGTCAGCAGTGTGTGTGTGACGTCAATTACTTTGATTAACCAGATATTGCCACATTCATTTTTATTGGCCTCTGGATATAAAGAATCTGGAGCTGGAATTTCAATCGCAACAAAACAATACTTCTTGAGAGTTGTATATTACCTGATTTGCCTGTTAATATTAGATATCCCAGTCAGCTATAGAGTACAAAAATGATGGAAGGCTGAAAATGTGTACCAATACCAATATCCCAACCCTGTAAAAAAAACTTCGAGATATATTAAGATAATTAGTTTTCATAATTAACTAACTATATGGCTTATGGAACTCGCAAGTTCATGGCCGTAGTAACAAACGTTCGCCATTGAATTCTATCCTGGGCAATATCAAGCCAGTTTCCATCACAAACACCTACTTCTCGAAGATCTCTTCTAATATTGTCCTCCCAACGACGTCTCAGTCTTCCCAATGGATCCTTTCTATCCGGCCTTCCAACTAGGATATAATATAATCTTCGTTTTTCCTCCATCCGAGCTACATGGCCTGCCCACCGTAGTCGTCGCGATTTCATTATTTTTACAACATCTGGTGAATCGTACAGTCCGTGGAGGTCTTCATTATGCAGTCTCCTCCACTCTCCAGTCATCTCGTCCTTTTTCTGCCCGTATATCTTTCTCAAAACCTTATTTTCAAATACACGTAACTTATGTTCATTTGCTAGGGTCGTACTCAAACTTTCGCAACCGTAAAGTATTACCGGCAGAATAACCGTTCTGTATATTTTTAGTTTCAATTTCCTTGATATTAATCGCGATTTTAGAAATTTTTGGACTGAAAAGAAACATGCGTTCTCCGATACTAAGCGACTGTTTATTTCTTCCGTGACCACATTTTTGCTTGTTACGTATGATCCCAAGTATTTAAATTTGTTTACTTTCTCTATGACTTCATCCCTAATTATTTTGTTTTTATTTCTTTCATTCCCTGTGCTTCGGCTTGTTATCATGTATTTTGTTTTATCTACGTTTACCCGTAGACCTATCTCATCGCACGCTTCTACTAAAACATCGGTGTTGCTTTGTAGTGCATCTATATCGTCCCCTATTAAATCTACATCATCCGCGTATACAAATAGTTGATTCAAACCATTCAATGATACACCCTTTTTGTCCCCATTAATTTTTAAAATCCCAGATTCTAACGCAAAGTTAAACAGTAGGAGGAACAAGGCATCGCCTTGTTTCAATCCGTGGCGAATCTTGAAACTATCTGACATATTATTACCTATCCGTACGTCTGCTTATGGGGTCGCTGAGACACATCTTCACTAGTTGAACAATTTTTTTTTCGGAATTCCAAATCGTATCAGGATACTGTATAACTTTTCCCTTTTGATAGAATCATATGCTTTCTTAAAATCGATGAATAGCTGATGAACCGTCCCATTGTATACCCATTTCTTCTCCAAAATTTGTCTCAAGGCAAAAATCTGGTTCAACGTGGATCTATTTCTTCTAAATCCACATTGGTGATCTCCAATTATTTCATCTACGTATACACCTTAGGCGTGTTAGCAGAATATTACTTAATACCTTGTAACAGGTTGAAAGTAACGAGATTCCGCGGCAATTATCACAGTCCGATTTATCACCTTTTTTGTAAATCGGAACTATTATTGAGGTTTTCCATTCCTTTTGGAGTTCCTCCTTTCTCCATATAGGTATTATCAATTTATGTAGTTCCTTGATTAGTGCCGTTCCTCCTGCTTTGATTAATTCGGCTGGAATATTGTCTATTCCTGGTGATTTGAATTTTTTTAAATTTCTTTACTAACATTTCGATCTCGATCTCACTAGGTTCGGGAATCCACGGTTCTGCGGTATGGATTTCAAATTCCACTGTTTGTTTCCAGTTGTGTACATTAAGAATGTTGTCGAAATAACTTTTCCACACAACTACAGTTTTAGTCGGATCAGCCTGGAGATCTCCACGTTCATTTCTAATCATTCCTAACCTCGTCTGGTAACCTTTTCTTAACGAGTTTACCCCTTTGTATAGATCTCGTATGTTATTTGTCTTGCAGTTTTCCTCTATCTCCTGAATCTTTTTGTTTCTGAACCCGAGTGTGGCGTTTGGTTTCGCGTTACTATAGTGTGTTAATTTTTGCTTCGCTTTTATAACTTAGCCATGGATGCCTTGCTTGTTTTCGTTCCTCATGAAGCTTAAGGTATTCTTCATCAATCCAAGGTTTGTTTTTCTGTTGTTTCTTCTCACCTACACGTTCCTTTGCTGCGCCCTTAATTGGTTCATGAATTGCCTCCCACATCTTACTTACACCAATTTTTTTATTAGTATCATCATTATTATTACTCGAGTCGGCTAGGATTTTGAACTTATTTGAGAGTTCGAGTTGGTAATCTGCTTTTATGGTCGGATTATTTAATCGTGTCACTTCGAATTTAATTTGTTTTGGCCCCTTGTTTTCTCTGTTCGCGTTGCATAACTTTTCCCTTACTTTTGTGATCACTAATTGATGGTCGGTGTCACCTTCCGCTCCTCTGTACGACCTAACATCCATTATGTTGGTGTGTCTTCGTTTGTCTACTAATACGTTATTCATCTGGTTGAGACTTTTGCCGTCCGGAGATACCCATGTGTATTTGTGTATGTCTTTGTGTTCAAATCACTTGCTCTTTACCAGTAGGATTTCCGAAATCGCGAAAGTTATCAGTCTTTCTCCATTGTTGTTGGTCTTTGCGTGAAGGTTGTATTTTCCTATATTAGGTCTATATTTTTCTTCCCTCCCTACCTTTGCATTGAAATCACCCAACACAATTTTCGAATTATACTTCGGTAATCGGTCAAACATCCTTTCTAGCTCATCGCAGAATATATCTTTGTCGTTATCAGTAGCCACATCGGTTGAGCATAGACGTTTAATAAAACAGTGTTGGACCATCGAGTACGTAACGTAACGTACGATAGCCTTTCGTTTACTAACTCTATATTCTGAACCGCCTGAAGGATATTGTTCTTAATGAGGATTCCGGTTCCGAAATCGTGAGACTGTGTTCCCCCGTAGTAGAAAATGTACTTGCCCTGTGGGATGCTATCTTGACCCTCCCACCGAACTTCTTGCATTGCTGATATGTTTAGCTCGTACTTCTCGGTCTCGCGTACCGCCACCTGAAGAGCGCCCGTTTGGTATAATGTTCGTACGTTCCACGTTCCTATTCTAAAGTCTTTCTTAATCCTGTTTTTGGAGCCCCTGAAACAGTCCCAGCCCGGAGATCCGAATGAGATACTAGTTTACCTGCGAAATAGTTTACCCAGGAGAATCCATTAACGATATGTTACTATTTCTTGACATGTTTTAGCTGTGTAGAGTTGTCAGCTCTACGACCTCGCAGCAAAGGTAGACATTCAAGATGTCGTCCTCTGTCCATCTCTGACTCTTGCCGATGTCATTCATCTTCAGCCTCAGAGTAGTAATGGTGATGCTGCTTCCCCTGACCATTATATTTTTGTTCGGGGTTATCTTCCCCTAGCCTTTGTAGATCCCTCTACTAACTGCAAGGCAGTAGTACTGGTTTTGGTCCGCCCCGGAATATTTCCGGTACCCACCATATCTGGTCGGCATTCCCCTATCCGCCACCTGGGGAGGCGCCTGGTGGGAGACCAAGAATACAGAAAAAAAAACATTTTGACAGTCACATTCCAGGAGTACGACACTGACAATATGAAATCAATTGTTATTTTGGAAGTTTATTTTATACTGATTGTTATTTCATCATGGTTTCTTTATATGATCAAGTCAACAATGTGAATGCTGTTGCTTAGCATTATCTTGAAGTTCCCAATGACGTCCTGATGTGTCAGCGATATACTCCCTGATCCTCTTGTCTGTTCCGTTATGAACGCAGAGATTTCAGTGGGTAGTTGTGATTGACATTTGAGGAAGTCTTCACGATGCAGCCGGCTGCACTAAACAGGTCGAAGATATTGCACTGGGAGTGGCAGCGGGAAGGGGATCACCGCCCTTGAAAATAAAACCCGCTGTCATAAGTTATCTCACAATGAGATTTCTTCTCCCAATGTAATGTAGACCAGGGCGGTGAGGGCCTGTTGTATTACAGTGATAGGCCCGGCAAAATCCCGAAGATGTCTTGAAAACTCAAATAAGACAATTGTTATGGCAGTCTTAAAAGTTCTGACAGCTCTGTCAAATAACGTACACCTCATCTGTCAATCTTGTATTACCCATCTTCCTGAAAGATAAAATGAATTTTATGGGCAGTGACAGCACTATGGCTTACGCCCGTCCCGATGATCTTCCTGAAAACATTTTTGTTATTATTATTTCTCAAAAAAGCAACAAACGTTTCAAAGTCGAGTAAACACACGAAGAGAACGCTGCCAACGCGGTATTATCAGTGGGTTCAGTTGTTTGACAGTTCCAGCACAACATTCTGCAAAGTGTACATTCCAAACATGTGACTGCACGTAAGATCTTATTTATCTATTTTCTAATTTCATACCTGTAATGAATCAACCATGTCTAACACGGTATCAAAATTATATTAGAAATTAATGATTTAGTTAGTAGATAGTTCTTACTCGCTGGTTTGCATGTTAGCTTCCTTTTCAAAAAAGTCAAGACATTATTTGTTGAATTTTTTACCAACTGTCCATGTTATATTTTCACAAAAGCAGAAGCAAAAGCATTACGTAGGTGAAGTAGATAAACATTAGAAAGTTCTAAGATCAGAAAAAGCAAGAGTTTAAGCTCAAAAGATGGATAGAACCTTCTATATCGTTAATGTTACGCATTCAGTTATATTTAGACAAACGTCGAAGCATGAAGTAAAAATTAAAAAGTTCAAAATTAAGAATTTCAACTATTAAGGTGAAAACTCTCAATCTTACAGTGAAACCGAATTTGGAAGACAAGCAAAACTGCTGTCAATATTCCGATGCGGTGTTTGTTAGTGGGGATACAGAATAAATAATACTGGATGTTCTACGGAAGAGATGGTCAAGAAGTCAACTACCGTAGATCGGGGCTAAATTTGTCCATCAGGGAAACTTTGTCCAGTAAACAGAGTATGTCGTGTAACTGCAAGACACGCAGGAAATGTTATAGTAATTAATCTGAATTGATTACCTTAGACAGAGCAGTTAACTACACATATTCTGGAATGTTTACACACTGGTAAGTACAATCCAAAGCATTAAAAAGAAGTTTGCTTAGTAACTACTTAAGGCATAAAAATTTGGTATTGGTACTTTTACTGCAACTAGTAGTTTCCTGAAAGTTAGTCTTTTTTTTTCTTCGTATTATAAGGTATGTTACTGGAACGAAGCTCATGAATTGTGGTTGCAAAATATTGCATACTTTTGTCTCCTAAATATTTTTTAGCTTTTCTTAGCTTCGTCGAGGTAGCATTATGCCCCTAGGATTTTAGAGAAACGCCATGGAATTACCAGAAAGGCCTGTCAAGACCTTCCAAATGGACTATTGATGACGACATTGCAAAAGCCATCGACGAAATGACAAGTGATTCCTTTTATCACTGGGTAAGGCAGCTGTGAAATATGTCATCCCTCGCTCAACATTACATTGCAAACATAGAGGGACATACAAAGTGCCCTGGAACTCCTACAGTCTTATCCGCCAGCACCATCATTGGTCCAAAAATGGGGGTTTCACATTAGTCACAACTGACTTTCATGTTTTGTTTAAATCAAAGCGCACCACAGAATTTGGCATTTTCCTTATTTACTACAGTTGTCTGAATCTCAACACTTGGACAAAAATACCATGCTTACGGGTACCGTTTTCCAGGGAATTCATTTCTGCAATAATAAAAATAGGGGTAGACAAAGTTACCCCGCAGGCTATTTATTTGTCTACTGTTTATTGGAAAATGACCAATTCATTCAGTTTTTAAGTTACCATATTATTTCGAAACTGCAGAAGCAGCAAAAATAAATGAAGAGTACAGGAAAATATAGATGAATGTCCAATTTTGGATGAAATGACGACTGCCATACTTTTGTATTTAGTTATTAATATAGAATATTGTGGAGTCACCAGAAATTGCTAACAGGTGAAAGCTCATAGATATCGGCATTTCAAATGTTTTGTACGTAGTACCATCGAAATTGAGAAAATCAAAACTTTTTTCTCGGAAGTGTTCTAACAGATTTCTGGCTTCGACCGCTGTGGTGTGATATTTGCGCCTACCTGAAGCAGCAAGAAACTATTATCTGTTGCCGAAATTGACATCCTCAGGCCTTCTAGATTACGTAATCAGTTGTCGGCAGCTCTGCACGATAAGCAAAATAGTAGCAGGGATGATATGAAGGGTGTGAGGCAAAAAGATGGTAACCCACAAATGTTTATTTTTTGAGTTATTCAGCACCCGATGGAAAGGAATCATACCGCGTCGTTTAATGTTGTCCGACTTCAAATTGTGCTCCAGAGATATCAGCAATATTTACTTATGGTAAGCCTATTGTAACATTTTGGGATTCATAAAATGGTAACCATCAATTAAGATGGCGGGAAACGAGGAGCAGTATATCAGCTTGCCACTAAAAAGGAAAATAATTTGTAAATTAAACATTTCGTACACCGAGTTCAGTGAAAAGGTTTATTCTTGAGTGACTTAGGTAGCGAATATTATGGTATAAATAATAAAACATGGTAACCCACACAGCAGCATGAAAAATAGAAATTCGTTATTTTAATTTCGTACAATTATTTTAAGCCTTTATGTATAGCTTTACGTGAAAAATCAGCTTTCAGCCAATGAAAATGACTTGTGCAGAAGTAAAAATCGAATTTCTTAAAAGTTTAACATTGTGGGTTACCATGTTCTTGCCTCACACCCTTCATATGCAATTCTTAAGCCACGTTACGGACGCTTCGTCTATCCTGTACCAAATCGATTGCTCTAGCGGCCTTCTCGGGGTTTTACGGCATCTTACCACTGTTCACGACATGAATAACATTTAGAAAGCTCCAACTGGTCCACAGCAGTACAAAGTAGTGTTAAAATGGACATTATGTATAGATTTTATAACTTTCTTTGAGTATTGAGGGTTTTGTTTGTTTATCTTTTGATTTCGACCTGAGTACAAATTGTACAGTGTTAGTAAAATATTTACTGACATTTTATTCACCAATTGCACAGATCATAAAAAGCTCGATTTTTATTTAAAACATTTAGAAAAACAAAATATTCCTGTTGGTCAGGAAAAAAAAATACAAAATTAACAGTAAGTGGAAAATTAAACTAGTGTGTCCCTTACTAACAAAATACTGAAAACTATCTAAGTATGGGAAACACAACGCCTGATTCATGTATCTATAAGTGGAAAACGCATATTTAAAAATATTTTCTAATATGGGGGGTCAAGCATTTAATACCGTTTGAGTGTTTGATGTTTTTATAATCTGTTATATCTCTTTTATTATTAACTGAACGAATAGATTACCAAAATTACAAGTTAAGTAGTTTAAAAAAAAGTATTTCTAAAAAACGTTCCACACATTTGTTCAGTTCACAAGACAGGCACCAGGCATAGTTAAATTTCAGTAGGTCAAACTAACTTTTTTTTATGCCATGAGTATTGTAATATTCATTGAAAGATTATAACTGTCTCTATGAGGAGGAGTATTTTAATTCCTCAATTTTGTTTCCTACGAACACACAGAAAGGGTGACGGAATTTGAGTTAATTTAGACCGCACGCTACCCCCACCGCCACACACAAAAACACAATTCAAGTGAAGATTTCATCCAGATTTAAAGAAACTCCAGTTAACTTTTCCTTGTCTGTCACTGTGACAAATCACAAATGAAAAAAGAATTCAAAAAAGAAAGTTCTTTTTTATTATCATTGATATTCACTCCGTTCCTCACTCTCATTCCAGTTCATTTTCTCGTCTGTGTGTGATATTTTCTAATTCCCCTCCCAGTTTTCTTTTCCGTTCCTCGGGACATGGTTAGGTCTTGATGATACTTTATTTCAATTCAGCCACAGATGAATGCATAAAAAAGTGGAAGCAACTATCTCTGTTCTTATAATTTTTTGTATCCTTGAACAGCTTGCAAACACTATGTAGACTACGTAATTTGAAATGAGGAACATAAAACCCTTTGAATGCTTAAAATTTATGTTAGAGTCCGCTGCATGGTAACATTTTAATCCTGAGTTGACTTTACGAATTAATTTGCGAACCATAGAAATAAAAAAAGCTAAACCACTTGTCTTTATTTTTTCATGCCAACTTGTTAATACTATAAATATTAGTAGTATGCACTGATCGTCTCTGCGTTCAGTTTAAAAAAGAGAAAATCATGGAGTGCGAGCTGAGCATCTGACACTATATCATCTTGGTTTCGTAAGGCTTTAAAGCTTAGATATTACGCATTGTCTACTTCATCCCTAGTTCGGCTGAACTGACACTAGATGACATGAGAAATTATGACAATAGGAATTCATTACATACAGTGTATAACTATTTTAGCTATGGCTCCTGAACTAACTCGTGGATTATCTTAATCCTGAATGTTTCGTGTAACTAACCCTC
>JAGDQP010009693.1:0-58141 GCA_022664845.1 Lepisma saccharinum | reverse complement strand
AGGAAGCTATCAACTCCAATACAAATAATAAGATTAAATAAAAAACAAAGCAAGTGTAATCACGTTTAAAACGACCAGAATTGCAGCAAGTGCTTCTAATAGTCCTGAAGAACCGACATTTATTTGCTTCCAAGTATTGTGAATCTTGGTTTTGTTACCTTTATCAAATCTTTGCGTGTGGTAGCGCAAATACGTTCATGAAGAGTGTTTTAACAACCACTAAAGATCACAGATCATTTTTTGTTCCTCATGTGAGACGTGACTTTCTAAACTTCTTTGTTTGTGTTACACTTTCTCTTATTTATTCATATTTTTCTTCTTGTATATTCACTTGTTTTTTCACAAATTTTGGAATTTTGTATTGATACAATATTCTTGGCTTTGCAATGTCATATAATTTATGCATATTTGTAATATATATCTTTCAGTATGTAGCATATATGGGTAATATAGAAAGATTACACATCACTTTTGCCATATGCTCTTATTTTCTATAGCGAACCATATTGCTAACACCATGTTCCCAAAATGGCCCACTGACAACCTTTTAGTTTTCGACTTATTACATTTTTAGGAAGCATGTCTAGGAAGCAGATTGTTTTTTCATTTGTCCAACTTGATGGTTCACCCGTTTGGCACGAAAAAAATAGTATTTCTTAGTGAAAAAAATCAACAAAGTTAAGGTGGGCCATATTCGGACACCCTACCTTAGTACTAACTACTACTGCTACTACTATTGTTACTACTATGCTTCTACTAATACCAATGCTACAGCAACAACAAAAACAACAAACGACTACTGCCACTACTACTACTTCTACTACTATTACTACTGCTATTACTATTACTACTAGTGTCCACTACTACTACAAATACTACAACTATAGCCACTACTAGTACCACTACTGCAACTACTAGTAGGTCTATTACAACTACTACTCTTTCTGTGGCGTGGTCACGGGTTCAATTTCCGCCGGGGTCAATTGAACGGGGTGTTTCGGAGTCTACTTTACCAAAAATATTAGGTTCCGTTTTTAGAATCTCATTAGTCCGTTTAGGATGTTAATAACAATTCACTTATTACAACTATTTCTTCTACAACTACTGCTACAACAACTATTACAACTGCTACCACTAGTTCTGCTAAAGAATACGCTGCCCAATTTGAAGATTTTGAATTTAACAAATTTCGAGCTAATGTATTACACTCCTTAAGAGTTTTTCCTCTTCAAACTTCGTGGGGTGTCGAATCGAAAACCTCATTGCTAAAATGAAACGGAGATTTTTCTTGCGAAATATCAAGTTTCTAGTTTAAGCGGTTTCCGAGTTTCACCCCACCACACCCATTTCACCCTCTTTGGGAGGTGGCAGCCTTTTAATTATGTAGGTAATTCTTCTAGATCCGAAGCAATATGTGTGTCAAATTTTTGTTCGAATCTGTCAAAGGATGTGGAATTGTTTAGCGTTCAAATAAACAAACTTGCTTTCAATTGTATATAGACCTATATAACTTTTAAAATAAACAAAGTGAGGCAATAATATTCTGGAATTAATCGCAAGCAAAAGCATTACAAATAGCTTTATATCGCTGTACTTCGGTCACTGGAATCGTAAATCTTCCATATAATAATCCTCTCAATTTTTTTTTCACAATTTCAGTTGAAAAAAGGTAACAGTACGCTGTAAACACCCAGCTGAGAGCAATATAAAAGCAAGAAGTTGACTTCTTAACATGCACTAAACATCCAATTGATAAAAATGTAAAATAAGCTGACAAGGAAGTTAAAAGGAATGGACAGGGTTATCAACATGCACGTACTACAGACTTACGTGCATACATGAATATTTATACATGTTATCTCACTTCATACATGGAGACTTTATTTACCATAATTAAGAGTTTCCTGCCCTTAGACAACTTTGAAGTACCGATAATAATTTAGGTTTCAATTCAGCTCTAATGAAAGGAGAAAGAAGTAAGGCAACTCAAAACTGTAACCACATATGTGGTGTCCTTTTCGCACGAATGCGTGAGGCGACGTTTTGACTGTGTAGTGACATACTTTGTCGCTCAAACTCCTCTCATTAAAACAGAGATAAGGACACAAGATGAGAACGGGCTATATGCTTATTAAAATTCACTGTTTCGTTAATGTGTGATTTTTAGGCAAAACGAAGATTAAAATACTTTTACAATCCACGGAAATACTACGATAAGAATGTTTTCAAGATCACTTAAGTCCTATCACAATTTACCCAAACTCCCCACCCAAAATAATGATTTTACTCCGAAATATTTCACATAATGGAAACTTACAAATATAAACATTATCTTTCTGGCACCGAGGAAAACGTTTTAAGTCATTAATATTCTATCTATGTTTATCTTTAGTTGTCCAGACACATAAAGAGTAGTTTCCACTATTTGCGTTGGGAAGAACCATTATTTCTCTTCATAAATTATTAACTATCGTTTGATTTTCTCGTGTTTTTGTAAGTGTATTGTTACTACATAGTGACCCAGAATCAATCCATTTATATTTACGTTCTTCCTAAAGGATTGAAATATCATCTAATCTATTCTTTTAAATAAATCAAATTAAAAAAGACAGTTTTTTTTCCTTGACTTAAAAGGCGCACCATCGCCCTTTACCCTATATCGAAAAAAAGATGGGACTGTCCACGTAGGGATCAAATGCCGTATTCTAGACTAGTTTTTGCTGATCATAATTAACTAAATTTGAATCTAAGTGCACGCTCTCTAAACAACAGGAAGAAAATCATAATATGGTTGAATATGGTTTTGTTTTTATTTATGGATAGAATTAAGCTGTAAGAGGCTTGGGACAGCATTTAGATACATTAACTTAGCAATGACTCATTAAATCATTTATTTTGATAATGATGGGCAGTACAACGTAACATGTGCGTTTCTCACTAATTGTAAATTTGCAATTAGCATTATTTGGAAAGATTACTTTAATTTATGCATGCTAACATTAAGCGTGAAATGCACTCCTTACGTCCTTCTGCTAAATTTGAGAAACGTTGTTATTTTAGAGTTAAATGTTGTGACATTTTTGAAACTTAAAAAGGAATTTAAACAACATATGATGAACATTTTAAGTATACTATGTAAGTAAATATTAGGTGTGTAAATCACATCTATTTGAAAAGGGTTGTTGTGTTAACTGGTTTGTTGATAGAAATGCTTTACGGTAAATTATAAAACTTAATTTATATTTGTAAACACAGTTTCAAATATCTCTGAAGAAAGTTTAAACTTTTTTTTGACTAATTTACTAATGAGTAAGGACTAGAAAATATATTACAGCCTCAGTTCGATCGGAATAGTGGCCATATATGACAAGCTAATACTTGATAGGAAACCTTGCAATATCTTTATCTATAATGCTCGTTTTGGAAATTCCTAAACCTGACTTCAAAGCAAAACAAGTTGCCAATATTTCAACTTCCAAAATATATACCGTATTTACTCGAATATAAGCGCCTCCTTTTTTCCTTTATTCAAAACGTGGGTATGAAATTCTTGAGGGGCGCTTATATTCGCATAACACGTTTTCGGATAAATGGTAGAACTAGAGAGGAAAGCTCGAGCTCCAAAATTCGCCTAACCCTGTGAATACGAGTAATACGGAAAATATAGAGGTACTGACCCTATCTGGATAGTTACTTCTATCTAATTACTCGTTTTGAGGCTAATGACGAGCCATGTGTGTCGTGATCGTATTTGGACAATAAAAAAGTTTTCAAAACCGACCATTTTTTTTGTAGGGGCGCTTATGTTTGAGAGGTGCTTATATTCAAGTAAATACAGTATGTTCATGCCTAAGTTATTATTCCTATGGTCACATATTTTGCACTAACTTCCCATATTGGGTTTATTTTTTTAGAAAGAAATTTTATTGTTTTCTATAACTGAAACCCAGGAATTTAAGTAACTATAGTTACCGTGTAATTAAAATAAAAGAACAAAATAAGCGTGCAAACATATCCTGAAAGAACTCAAACATATTTCTGATCTGTACTGCACTGAAAGAAAAATTGCTCCCACATCCATCTCTTTCTCGTGTTTAATGTGACTGTACTGCAGAAGTATTAATATCAGAAATTTTTATTTCCACGTTTAGAGTGATACACAATTTCCAACATATGTATTAGAAGAAAATAAACAAATATACTTACGTTGTGTATTACTTCACCTGCACTTTACTTTCATTCGGGAATATTTACTTAGTGTAATCCCAAGCGTATTTCATCAAACTAGAATAATTTTGTACTAAGTAGTTCTACTCAACAACAGAAACACGGTACTAGTTACTCAAATGGTAAAGTAACTCATCTCTGTATGTAGACTATGTTTTAGTATAAGATGTTTTGTCATTAATAAGGTCTATGAGATGTATCATTTCTAAGGATGTATCACCTTATTATGTCATCCATTTGCAAATTATAGCATCTAATATACCATTACTCCTTGAAAACATTATCTGCATAACGTAGATGAAAAAAGTTGTCTTCCCTCTTCTATATATTTAATATTCATCTTATCTTACCTTAACCTTCTGTCTCCATTATTTACTTATTAAGTAGTTTGTAGCTGCTTCAGTATTTCTTTCTTCTTCAGCTACTTCTCATAAATATTTAAAACATATTAATTAGCGTTTCTTGCTTTTGCAAGAACCTTCCGCCTTTTAAACATTAAAAATATTCTAATTTGTCTAAAAACTTTAAAAATTCTCATAAACAATGTGATGTTCCTTCTTTACTTCAACAAGAATTTAGATAAAACTAAACATTTGTGTCCAATACATTGGTCTACTACTTCTCAAAGATAAAATCCCTTGAAATGTACAGTAATAGCGGGTATAAAAGAAAACACGACTTGTTAGTCTTTCTTGGTAAACTGGATTTATTTTCATTGGGCCAGTTGCGAAAATTTGGAAAACCTTCAAATTGAAATGGTGATAACTAAGGAAATTGATGATGTACGTGTAATATTATTTCGTTACGCATCATTAGATTAAGATATTTAAGTAATTTATTTCTAGAGTTCACTGTATGTAATATTCGTTGCTCTCTTAGTAAATGTATTATTTGAATTCTAATGTTAATTGAAGCTCTATTATGAAGCGAACTATAATTCTTCTTTAATGTCGGACAGAGCATATCTCACTCTGTTGATAATTATAATCTGACAAGCATTATATAATTTGGTTTGTGTTTTCCCTAGCTAAATATTTATACTATTTTCCAAACATCCTTAAGCAAGGCTCCTGTCAAATGCACTCAGATTTTCGACAAAAAATAGAGTAAACTTACAATGTAAGTAAATGCTCAAAAAATAATTGAAACGTGTAAACGAAATTATTTCCGCAAGTAGATAAACAAGACATTTCTTCATTATGATAATTTATTCATTTCACATAATGCTTCATAAGTGAAACCCAACACGAGATACAGAGCATCCAAAATACTATATTCAAAGTATTTCTAAAATATCGTCGTAAATTTGCCGTAACGCGACGTAGAAGTTTTATCCAGTGGTCGTAGCTCAGGTTGTAGACAGATGGATTAGCCTTCGAAAGGTCGTGCGAACGATCCCAAGCGGTTGCCTATCCCGACCGAGATTTTTCCAAGGTTCTTCTTTAGTTACAGTAGGCTGATGTCGAGATGGTACCTACATAATTATCCTCTGGCCTTCTAAAAGCTCTCTACGCTATGTCGTCCTGAGCAATAGATGCTTAAAGGCTATAACTAAATTAAAACATAGAAGTTAATTTTCAGCGTAATGGTGTGTAATGTCAATGATATAACTGTGAGCTGTGAGAAATATTTAGAAATATCACGCCCTTTCTAATACTTTTATTTTCTTACCAAACGTAAGATATTTTCTTTATGAACTACGATGATAAATAAATAAATGACACATTAGAGCTGCTACTTCCTGATATAATGATAACGTGATTAAAAAGCAATAAAAAGTACATAAGCCTTTATTATTTTACTTACTTGAATGATGTAATAGGAAAAGACTTGAGACAAAATATATAGAATCGACCAAAAGT
Organism: Lepisma saccharinum; assembly: GCA_022664845.1. Taxonomy (NCBI): domain Eukaryota; kingdom Metazoa; phylum Arthropoda; class Insecta; order Zygentoma; family Lepismatidae; genus Lepisma; species Lepisma saccharinum. The sequence goes on along the minus strand of JAGDQP010009693.1, from coordinate 52,052 downwards.
AAATAAATTTTTGTTAGATAATGCGCAAGAATTCAGTCTTACATTTCGTGTGTTTGCTTAATATTTCAAGCAAAATTTAGACAAAAAAATCATATACGAATTTGCGAATGAATACGCTCGTAGCTTGTGAGGAATTCTTTGCGCTTTCATCGGTATTCATTAAAATTAAACAATAAGGAAGCAATGATATTTGGTTAAGCTTCTGGCGTTTGCTTTATTAGAAAAGGAAACGTATTAATATGTTTAAAACTCCAAAAACACTGGTGTCGCAGACGAAATCAGGTTCAGTTATTAATAATTTCCTATTTTGTTCTTTATTATTCTATTGAATGAATGAACAAAGAGCTGAAAAAGCAGCCAGATTAATACTACATGCTGTAATTTCAAATTGTAGTGTAAGTAACCAGTTTCGTTAACCTACAATATATTTAGAGAGAGAGAGATAAAAGAATTGTTTCCACATATTTTTATTTCATAAACTTCATTAAATTGTAAGATACATTGTTTCATACCAATCCCTTTTGCCGTTAGAACCAAATTAATTTCAATGTATTATTTAATGTGACATACTGTAGTGTATCTTTTACGCTCACCTACCACAAGTAGTAGCTTAAGTTTAACCTCTAATATTATTTTCTAGTTCAGGTATTCAAAATAATTCCCACAGAGCAATTTTGACCTGAATCGAAACTGAATCAAACTTGCTTTCACAAGTGCGTCAACTTAATGGAAGCTTAGCAACTTAAGCCTGAAATATGTTAAGAAGCTTGAATCAGCCCGTCTAGTTTACAAGAATCACGGTTTAAATAGCCTTAACAGAACAACAAAGAGGAACTTGAAGTATTTCTTAAAGAAAAGAAACATGTTGCCCCGGATGGGAATAGACCGGAGGACCGACGGCACACTACTCCGATATTCTAGTCACCAGACTTCGTAATTATACGATCTAACTGACTTTCCAGCCATTATTTATTTATAGTTCATTAGATAGTAAGAGCCGTCGATAATAAAAGGGTGGCAGTTGGCGAAGATTAGCCTGCGGTGATAACGATAGTGCAATGAAACAACATTGAAATAAATTTCAAATTTGGCAAGCTTCTTCACATAACTGTTCATTTCTACAAGCTTGAATTAGGTTAGTTATTACAACCAAGTCCCTTACGTTTTTCTAACAAGCTTCTTTAATGCTTGTTTATTACGTTCAACATAATATCAAGTTTACCAAACTAAAAGCAAGTGACTGACAACCTTGTTTCAAGTTGCATGCTATTTGTTTTCTATTTTTTTTTTTTTTTTTGAAAATTTGTATTAGTTCTCCTCTTGAATGTTATAACAGGTAGGATAGAAGCGCTGAACACATTTTACGTCTCTTTCCTTGAAAATGCTGCTCGCAGAGAGGTTTCATCCTTTAATACGAAAATAATACTTCAGTCGCATGTGATATATTAAGTAGAAATTAAAATTACGTATATAATGTAAATAAAAAAAATCATTGTATTTTAACTACTTGATTAAAGCCTCTAGCATTTAATATCTGCTTCAAGTCAGCAATTTTGGAAAAATAATGTTCCTGAAACTGTTGACAAGTGAAATCGCCATTCGATCGAATTTGGCCTTTAAATTTTACTTCTGATCTTTAAGCATTTATGGCTCAGGCTGGTATAAGGTAGGATAACGGATATATGAAAGAAGTCTGTCAGGGTCTAAGCTGAAAGTAACATGTTTGCATTTGACAGGTTTGGCTGATGAAAACCTGGAAGAAGTTCAGTCTGGATCCTCGGTCACTGGTATCGAACCCAGGCTCTCCCGAGTGCGAAACGCTCTACCAACTGATCTACAGCCACTCGGTGATTTTCAAATTGAGTTACAATTTTATTTGTGGCTTTCAAGTATCTAAGGGTCATGCCAGGATAGAGGATGTTAAAGGATTCGGGAAGGTGTCGGCCAGGACCTACGTTGAAGGTGCCTTCTCGATATTTGCCTGGTGTGACTGAGGAGAAACCCTGAAAAAATCTGGGATCAAACCCAGGACCTCCCAAATGCTACGCCAACGCTCTACCACTGAGTTACGGCGGCGTTGTTAAGCGATTTTCATCAAAAGTTTTCAGACAGATATACTCCGAAGACGTCACAAGAAAATATTACGTGTCGTAGTGCAGTGATACTCTTTAACTTTTGAAGGACAATATTAGAAGGATTCTTTGAGAAGTATGTGTTTGTGATGAAACCTGGCTTGATCTTGTCCACGATACAAACCTATGGAGAACATTTGCTACGGCAGCGATGAACTTGCGAGTTCTTTAAGCCATAGAGTAAATTAGTAAGTGTAGTGATGGTAGATTTAAATTAATATTAAATTATTGTGTGCAATTTTATATCGAATATCTCCGCGATTCTTTGTTTTCTACAATGGATTTGTTTCTTATTTTTAATGCTAAGAAATTCTTAATTTCCAAGATTCGATGATTTGTTGTAGATGCTAATATTAAGTATATTTACTTACTGATATTATTATTAATGAAAATGGTATCAGTTTATGTTTATATAATCTTTATCACATTTGAAGAAATAATCAAAATAAAGTTCTACGTTTGTTCTCAAATGGATTTGCAGATGATTATAAACTAGAGTAATAACTAGAGCAGGACTCCGATTCTTGCCTCTTGCTCGATGTAGGAATTGGAAGCACTTATTTTTAATAAACTACTGGCATTGATGCTGCTGAATAGAGCACCCTCTGTAATGATAAACCTTGACAGGAATTGTTCACTTTCGACTAAGATCAAAGGTTACAGACAACATTTCTGAAATGGATATCATACTTAGGTTCCAGGAGAAAATATTTAGCAGTCTAGCTTGAATTTCCGACAGTTGACAACCGTATATCGTCAGTACGGAAGTTAATAAGATAGTGGGAATTTGGGACTGCATAAATCTCAGAGATATTAATCCCAGAACTCAGAACTAGATTTTTCATTCTGACAGCAGCGAGATTTTCAACAATAGTTCTAGGAGGTTCTGAATTATCTATAAACAGTTAAAAGTGACAACTCTGATAAGTAATATAAATAAATGCATTCTTAGACATCCATTCTGTCTAAGAGAATCTTTGGTTTCTTCACATTTCTACTAAGCAAATGACTATCAAGAATGTCTGGGTAAATTCTTTGATTCTTCAACAGCATCAGGAAAATAAGTATTTTGATCATACAGAGTTTTCATTTGACTGCTTAGATAGCCATTTGGATTTCTATATTTTCAAGTTTCGCGGTTACATATCGTTTCCTTGATAGGTGAACGAGAATAAGCGAAACAGTATATTTTCTCTTCCTTCCTGAGATCATTTAAAATAGTAAGTTCTTTCTTCATTTCATACCTGGAAGTCAAAGCGTTCTCATGAAAATCAATTATAAATAATTTACAAAAGTTCAACACACATCACGGAATTCATGAGAATGTTTGAATCGACTTTCATTATCTTATGATAGATCACTTCCGCTTTTATATAGGACTAATAATTGGATTATGGTGCAGTTTCATTTACACTATATTTATAGAAAAATAATAGGACAACAATAAAAATAAGCTGATAGTTGTAGTTCGCGTGATTCAACACCACTAATCATAAATTTTATGTATTGACTACAATAACATAAGTAAACAGTGCACATCAAAAGATAATAGAATTGTTTTAACTTTTTATAAGATTTTATTAATAACATAGTAATGGATCGTTCACAACATGCTGTAGAGAAAATGCTCAAACCATATTGGATTTGGTTACAAAAACGCTGCTGACAAGAATTCGTTAATTTTTATCTAAGAACACTTTCTTGAAATATACATTGAGAAGAGGTCATACCATACCTATCATCGTGATTGATTCATTGTCAGGAGTTTGTCTCGTAGGTGTTCTTTGGAACAATTTTAGAAGAGGATTCTTAACCCCCATATCTCTTATCCTTCCATATGATCTCAATTAGTCTTTTTCTTGCTGAATAATCACAAGAAAATTGATAACAATTTAGCATATTTTTGATCAAACTTCAGATATTAGTAGTGTGTAGATGACAGAACAACAGATAATGTAAATGAAGTAATCTCGTTTTCTAAAATTGCCGTGTGAATGAATGATTTGTTTCTTACTTAGTTTTTCAGGATTACTTTTTTAAAAATTTCTGAAGCATATTATGATCACAATTTATCCAAATAAGCGTTGGTTCACTAATTTACGCATCTACTCTCGCTAATACTTGCTAATAAGAGGGTACTATATTATTTGCTGATTGAAACAAGAGATTACCAGTAACACAGCATATGTTCATCTTCTGTTCCTACTAACTTGTTATTGTTATCGTTAGCTAACCAAACCGTTTATTGATGCGAGTGTGCATTATGTAACAGAATATTCAAATAGACATGAGAAGTGAGAATTTGTACAAGTAGTTATAATTTCAACGGTGCTAAAGATAGTTTCAAAATTTTAAGAAGTGTGTTTTATTTTTAATCTGTGCAAATAAGTTATTTTAAATATTTCTTGCGTTGAAGAGAGAGAACCATTTTTGGAGCCTTCAACTAAACCCGAGTTTTCGACACTTAACAGAGATCTGAACTGACATAGCTGGAAAATATATATATTTTAAGAAAGATAACATATAAAAGATCTCAGTAAAAGAGCGTGGTTTGTCAATTTGGGCAAAATTGAGCTAAGAATGCCATCAATGAGCACTTTGAAAGGTAGTTTTAATAAACTATCATGTATGAAGAGAATACGCATAGTTCGTCTGTTACAATCAAATCTTTATTTGATGTTCCACTAGAAGCAATGCTATTTCTGGACTTTAAAACGATCTCTTGTAAAATGAATGTAATGGTCAAACCCGACAAAGCACATTCTTTCTCTGTAGTCTTCATATCGGAAAATTAAATTTCAGAATTATACAGAATACTGGTTTAGTTAACGCTGAAGTGTACACAAAAACAAATGTAAAACCCGTCGTGTTTGGACTATCTTTTTGTCGAATAGGTGCTAAACGCCACGATGCCAAAAGCCATGAGTGTTAAAAGCAACGATTTATATTTAGTTGCGAGTTGTTAGCGACTACTAGTAGTAAAATCCACGAAAATTCGTTAATGTTTTATCGTCAGAAAATGTTTCCCTGTGTGATGATTATCCGCAATCAGCTATGTGAATATTAATCCGCAAGTCACCTGGAGACTTGAGCTATTGGAACCGTTGTATGCAAACACAGAGAAAGGAAAAACATTGATGCTTTACGAAGGTTGCCAGTACCTTTTACAAGGAAAGCACAAAATATCACAATATGGGTATGTTTTCATTGGGCATGTCATTATACATTTGCAATGGTATAAAGTCATTTGTTCACACTTACCAATACAGGAAGAGAAATCACTGTCACGGAAAACTGAGGACACAAGAGGAAACAACTGTTATACTGGATCTTACCTGTATTACTGATGTAGTAGTTGGTAAAGTTAAAAAGCGACTAGTGAATTGCAAGAAGAGGGCTAGAAAAGAAATTTTGACTTCAGTAGCAGCAATTTCCAGTAATGAATTAGTCCTCACTATCAATCAAAGATTATCCATTGTTAAGGCGCTATTACACTACCAAGCTTGCTGATTGCCTTGCTTACCCGAATTTACTCGACGAGCAAGCTCGTTAGTGTAATAGCAACAGTTCTTCCAATTTGTTCAAGAATAGGCTCGTCGAGCCAGCTGGACAACATTTGGAAAGAAACAGTCAATGCAGTCTAGAAAACTCAACAATATACTCGATAGTGTAATAGCGCTAAGTAGACTCAAGCTTCCTCCACAGAATGCTCGTAGAGCAAAGCGTTGGACAGGCTGATCAGTAATCTCGATGGTGTAAAAACAACTTTACTTTTACAATTTACTAAAATATGGAATCTACTTTGAATAGGTTTAAGGAAGGTCCTTGGGAAATCTATTGAGTTGAGCTTTCCTGATGATTTACTTGTGTTTGAAGATGGTACTTCATTTCTTTACTTTTACAACACAGAAAAAGGGTAACAGATAATTTATTGTGCTTACGAAGAACAAACGAATACTGAAGAATAGTGCAGGGTGGTTTTGCGATGGAACATTTCACAGCTGGTTGAAACAGTTAGTCCAACTGTACACCGTTCATGCTAAGTTGTCTAAGAATCCACATAAGTTATTCCAGTCATTTATGTATTACTTCTAAAAACAGAAGCACATACGCCAGCTTTTTCAAGTTTAGGAAAACTTGGTTACAATCTGACTCTCCTTCCATCATGAATGTAGACTTCGTATGAGAGATTGAATGCTATACAATCTGCGTTTCTACAATCATTGCTATCTCGTTGAAATTTTCACTAAAACCAAATCTTAGGGAGAAAGGTTTACGCTTTGAACGGAACAGAAAATTACAAAAATGTCCGAAATCACGTAAGAATGTGCGCTGTTCTTTCTGTTCTTCAACCGGAATATATTAATAGCACCTTGTTGCATAGCATTGATATCAGTCCAAGAGCAGAAATAGGTAGACAATCCCCGTTTGCCTGTTCATATTTGGAATACGTAAGGACAATAACATTGCACTGCAAACTCTGTGGAAGGCTCGTATAATAATTTGAAAATAAAGTTACATCGGAAAATATCCTAATGTTTTCAGACTTGTAAGAACATTGAAAGAAGATGCGCTACAGAATTATCATTCTTTATTAAGACAAGAACTGTAAGGCAGACCACGAAAGAAAAATGGACACGCCAATAATTTCTATGATATTATTATGAAAATCCAGCGATCTTACACATAATTTATTTAAAGAATAAGGGGACATTCAAATGCGTTAAATAGCTTTTGTCACATACAGAAGTTACAATAAGTTGTATGTAAGCAGTTTCTTCATTTTAAAGGATAGGTAGTTGCAAGTGTTACAGCATTGCCATTTTTAACCACGTATAAGATCGAAAGTCGGAATCAATAAAATGTCGTGGCTTTTGACACTCTTCTTTAGATGATGTTTCACTTTACTCAGAAATTGTGGCTTTTGATACACTTAAATCAGTTTTCCACTTATCGTTGCTTCTGAAACTGTGGCATTTACATGAATGGAGTATTAGCATTTCTATATAATTAATATTGTAATGAGTTTTCTTGTTGCTACATTATGGGTTCGCGGACTTGGAGACATTTTCATTTTTATTTTGTTCTGAATTTGACTTTACAAATAGAAATCAGAGGAACATAACGAATGGTGAAGGTAAAACCGAAAGTAATAATGGTAGTGGCTATGATGCCCATGATTCATAATAATATATCTAAAAGAAAGTCGAAACAGAAATTCAATAGCAAATGTTCATCATATCATTTTACCTTTGATGTTCGTAAAGGATTGCTGTTGCAAAATCACACACTTAGGATCATATTTATAAATACTCCCAAGAGTGGGTGGCTCCCAGAAGCATTGAAATGATATGCCCCTGGGAGCCACCCACTCTTGGGAGTGACTCATAAATATGACCCTAAAACTGGCATCCTTATTTTACACTGTTGGAATATATCTTTCCTAAGATTTTTCTTAGCTCAGTTCTCAAGAACTATCAGATTGAAATTTTATTTTATGACCCTTAGGAATCTTTAGCTTAGGTCGGTTTAGGGGCATGGGGAAGATATGGAACGAAAGTAGGGTCAGAGTGTAGATGGGAGGTATCTAAGCAGCATTATCCTTGTGTAAATGAGGAAAAAAAATACCTCGTGAAACCTCAGTAAAGACGTCAGGCTGCCTCAATAGATCCCAGAACCTTTCCAATATGAAACCAGCAATCCACGAACCACTTGGTGCAAGACGTATAAGTACAAAGAGGGTTCAACGTGTTTCTAAAGCTATCGTATTAATTTTTGTGTACTTTATTTATGAGGATTACTAGTTACATATTTTGTTTACAATTTGATCTGATAATTTAAAAGATGAGAGAGTATAAAATGTGTTCATAGACTCTGAACATTTCAAGCATAGAGTAAAACTTGTAGAACCTAAAACGATTGCACTTTTTTCCATAGTGTAGGAATGGAATCTAAGAATTATGTGTATTTACTGTCTTGAAGCAAAATCCAATATCTATTTCTCTTCTGTTGCTATGGAGTAAGATTAGAAATGTTTTCCAATTTATTTATTTTTCTTCTTCATCGCCACACCAATCGTATTGTAAAATTGTATTGTAACCTCCCACTCTTTATTCTTGACACGTGTTCCCAACAGAACCTTCGATTCCAATTTTTTAATGGCCCGCTTTTGTAGCATTTTTCCATCGTTCGGTACATCCTTCAATATTTTTTTCGACACAAGCCTGTGAATCCAGCTGTTACCACTCTCATAAATCTCCTTTCTAATACCGTTAATCTTTATCTCGTTTCTGTATAAAGCATGCCTCACTCCGTACTGGTATAGATATTCACAACTTGTCAATGTTCTTTTCCCCAATTTATTTTCGTATATGTTGTTTTCGATGCTCAGTTCTGTTTCCTTTGATGTAGTAGCATAAAATAACATGTTATTACTTTAAAATGATTGCTGTTTGCGAGGATGTTGTAAACAAAATCATCTTTATATTTTCCTTCAACATCTTGAGATGCATCTTACAGAGAAATAAAATAAAAGAAATAATACGAAACAAATATAAGATTTCTCGAGCAAATTCTCATGCTCATATAGATAATAAATTTAAACTGATTGACAGTAAATCTAGAATAATTTGCTGCTGGGAGTCACACACGAAGAAGGCCTTTTATATACCTTATTACAACTCTAAATTTAAAGAAGGGAGTTTCGAGAAGGCGAAAAGCGAAAAATTTATAATAATATACATCATGTTCATTTTAAAATACATGAATTATTATAAATTGCACGGAGAAACCATGAATGAATAAATAAATGGAGTACACATGCATTATATTTTGGAATTGATTCGAACTCTCACTTGTCAGTGATTGTTTGTGGTTAAATAATGTATGTGAATCACTCCCACTTACGTGGATGAATGATTGAATGAAAGCATTGATGAATGTATGAATGAACTATTAAATGAACACGATGCAAAATGTTTACATTAGCAACTGTCAATGAGCTCATAATGAATCCTACTCTAATTTTTCACTGAAATATCTAATGTCCTATAGAAAAGACTAACTGTCCTTTTCAGCTATACAAAGAAACTAGCTGTCCCAAGTTCGAGCTTAAAAAATAACGTTGCGAAGCGTATAACACATGTTTAACATTTAATCAGCAGAGAGTTTCTCCTGCTTCCCTTTCGTCCTAGAGTAAACAAATGATGAGTTAAATAATCCCTCCTCATCATACGCACATCGCAACAATACTCTGCTCCTTCCCTGGCTGAATATAGAGTCCCAGTTATCACAGAAAATATATCTTTCTGCGCGTGGTCACAGGTTCCAGTCTCATGATAGTTCTCTGGCCCAAGCGGCTCAAGCCCATTTTACAGAAAAAGGCAGGTCTTGCAGGTAAAAACTCACTGGTGTAGGATATTAACAGTTACTCAAACAATTCTCGCTGAATGGATGCTCAGTTGCTGATGGGAGCAGGTATGTAATAGCGATTTGCACTGCTTAACGAGAACTGGTTGTATAGTTGTTAACACCCTGACCGAGCTTCGAAGAAATATCCTATAGTTTCTTGTAACATAGGCTCTGAAACACTCCGCTCAATCATTCCCACGGGTCTGGAACCTGTGACCACGCGTACAAAAAGAGATCGTACTAACCTTTCGGACAAGCATAGCTCTACTTTCAGCGAGGAGTGGGTGGACTGCTAAGAGAGGCAGGTGAGGTAGAATAACTTACCATTGTTTCATTCCAAGACGAAAGTGAAGCAGAAGCGACGCAGCTTATGTTGATTGAATGAGAAAATAATACACTTGTGTCGCTTCAGTACTCAATCTTTCATCCTGGAGTTCGGGAACTTGCAGTCAGTAAGGGCAGCTAGTTATACAGTGCTTGCTAAAAGTCCGAAACGGCTAAATATCTTGGTTAGAATGTAAAGTTGAGAACTTTATAAAAAGAGTAAAGTTGCGGAAAATCAACAGTGCTATCGGACGTGGGGGAAGGGATCAATTAAAATGTGTGGGGCCAAATTTAATTTTTCAAATAGGAACCCCACTTTTTATTGCAGACCTTATATCTGCAGGGAAAATAATCCTGCTCAAAATGTAGAATGTCCTGCTCAAAATTATAGAATGTATGTCCTAGGTCCGACATGACCTGAAAGCAGATTAAAGGTGAGTAATGTCAAAAGTTCCGGAACGGCTAAATATTTCGGTTAGAATGATATTTTTTTTTAACTTGAAAGAGACCAAAAGTGCAGGAAATTAACATAGCTATCGGGCGGACGGGCATAAGGCCCAACATTAATTTTGCAAATACTGTAGAAACTGGCACTTGTCACTGCAGATGCTGTTTGCACGAAAAAATAAGGCAATATATGTCCTGCTCAGAACCAGAGCTTACACCGGGCCAGTAGGGTCAAGTTTTGGACCAACTACGTTCGGGTCACGTCGGTTACTGGGTCAACAAAAGTGACACGGTTTCAGTTCTGCTCCGTACTGCAGGTTATGGAAGATAGGCACCAGAAGGCCTAAAAGCGGATTAAACGTGGAAAGTCCTTGGACCCTAAAACCGCAGAATATACGTCTACGAAAACTTACTGGCGATGAAATTCGTAGATCGTGAAACGATGTACCCCACAATGAGTCCTGGGAACTACACTGTCCTCACAAGGACCACGTTTGTTTTCTTACACGCTATCACCTTGTTATCATTGTAGATAGCGATGCTAGGGATAATACTGTACAGTATGCACTAATATTGCTGCACGAACAAGGTGGACACAGAGTTTAAGTCCAAAATGTATTTCACGTCGCGGCTGCAGAGTGCAGAATGAGATTCTATGCAAGCCTGAGTGGAAAGACATTCTGAGGGCATCGACAGAGCTAGTTTTCAAGCTGTTGCGTTATCTGTCCTCGACTCCTGTTGCGTTATTTGATCCATGTGGTTCAAATGTATTTTTAATGAAAATCACCATTCTGTTGCCATATTGTGATTCTGCGCCTACAAAATGTGAGTTTTGGCCATACCTACGTGTAGGCTCATTCTGTAAAAGATGTCTTTACAGTGACAGGGACTGCATGGTTCTTCACTCAATAGTATTTTTCGACTTTAAATGTACCTGTCTTCTATATTTGCGTGTTTGCATTCGAAATAATGTATTAATTAACTAGATATTCAAATTAATGTCCTTTTGTGACCTGACATTGAACCAGGCTTAAGCTCATTCACAACTGCAAATAGCGTTTATGGTGTAATTGAGTTCGAAGTATCTATTATACGTACCGTACGTTCTTCAATATTATCATATTTCTGTTCATACCTTTGCTTTCCTTAAGAGACAAAATCAACCGGAGATAGATCTGGAGGCCTAGTCGGCCATTCTATGGTACCTCTCCAACCAATCTATTGATTTACGTTGATAGCTCTGTTGACTTCCTGCAATTTTAATCTCTTTCAAGATTAAAAAAAAAAACATTCTAACCGAGATATTTAGTCGTTCTGGAACTTTTGACATTTCTCACAATTAATCTACTTTTCCGTCCCTGGAGGACCCAGAACTCACGTTCTACAGTTTTGAGCAAGACATTTGGTTATTTATGTTTATCCGTAGATACATAATCTGTTTTAGAAAGTGGGGTTCGCATTGAAAATTTGACCCCATGGGGCTCGCATAGGGTTCCACACACTTTGATTTGCCAGCCCATCTGACAACTGTGTTGATCACCTGAAAATTTTGAATATTTCTAGTTTTTGTAAGGACTCATTGACACTGAATACTCTGTATATAATTACTTAACGAATAACACACATTAATAGGAATCTGAGAGGCCACGGTGGTGACTCAATGTTAAAGCGCTCGTCTCTGGAGCTGATGGTCGACGGTTTTATTCCTGCTCATGTCATGTAGGTTTGTGGTGGACAAATATCGTGTGCGTGGGTTTTCTCGGGTCTTCCGTTTTCTCCCGCTTTCTTCATTCCACCGCCAATTCGTCCATCATCGTCCATCCGGCCTGAGGCAAAGTTGCCTAAAGGCCTCAAAAAATAAATTCACAACTAAAATGAAATAGAAGCTATGGAGAAATTAACCTTGTGCGTGGCCTAGTTAGAAGCGCGCTCGACTTCAGTGCGAGCAGTCCCCAGGTTCTATTCCCTGTTGGGGCTCAACATTTGGGTGGTGATCTAACATCGTGAGAACAATTGGGTGGCTACTTGAATAAAAGAAGTAGCGGACTGTGGTCATGAAATCAGACACACGACTACGAAGAGAACTTACGCGGGCCATGTAACCCTCTACTTGAACGTAATGTAGCCGTCTGACAAGCAAGGGCCTGTCGCGTCACCCAGTTCAGTTTCAGTTTAGTATATGGAGAAATAAATAATCAGTTACTGTATTTTTTTTTCAAAACTATACAGATAATTGATCACCATAGGCTTTAATTGATAAACTCCATTATGTAAAGAATTGTGAGAAAGTGGAGAGTACAAAACGGCAAACTGTGTACTTCACAATGATACTACAACTTTTACTCTTTTAGTATGTATGTTTGTCGTGCGCTATAAACTCGTTTGTATTCAGCTTTAAATACATCTTTTTTATTGTAGCATTAACTTATATATACGCATATATATAATATTGTATTATCCAAATTTCAAGAATGGAAACGCTTAGATTCTTTCCTTGGCAAACCTAATGAAAGGGAGTGAAATAGCTATTTGTGTCAATTAATACCTTAAATATCCACTTCGCAACATCAAAAATAGGTTTCCTACGTGTTTAAGTAAGAAAGCTGGGAAGGAAAAGAAGACGGCTGGCAATACAAAACGTTGAAGCCAAAATGACCTTGTAGAAAAAGTATAAAGAAAACTACACTCGAAAATGAAAAGAATATCGACAGGGGTTGATGTGTTTTATTGTTTCCTGTTACAGCTAAGAAGCGAATGAAGAAAGAATAGGAAGAAAGTAAAATAGAAGAAAACATCAGACATCTTTTGTTCCTGACAGTTGAATGCCAACATGAGAGGAAAGAGAGGAAGAAGGGAAAATGGGGTAGAATTTAGACAAGAAAACTCGACATTTCAGAAAATTGTAGTTGTGGTGGTGAAACCGCGCGCTGTTTTCAAGTTTTGTGGTATGGGGTAGATTTCGTTCTAGTTTTTTTTTTACAGCGAATGAGATAGAATGAAAGAAAGAGAAAAAAGAAGAGAAAGGAGGAAAGAATGAAAGAAGAGCCAAGGAAAAAATGGATGATGGTTGAAAAGGGTCGAAGGTAAAGAAGTCCCTGCAAATTTTACTTCTGGCTTCTGTCCAAAAAACGAGAATCGATATAGAATTTCACAATCTCTCCGAGGAAGACATTCAAAACGAGAGAAAAAATTGTAACACTGTAGATGAGCCGAAGAAGACAGTAAAAATTGTCTGCTAATTCTTGTTCTAGAGTTAAGAGTTCTAAGAATACTCGAATAGGTTTCCGTCTATCACCAACATTTAAGAAAACTAAATGTATAAATCTAGAAAAGGAGGGAGAATGTTCTTTGTATTTGAATGGACATAGAACTTCCGAGAAACTTTTGTTGTTACATAGTTTGCCTAACAAGAGAATAAAATAGACTAAATTCTTGCTCTCTTTACTGTTGAAAAGTTTCGGGAAATATTTACACGGAATTCTGAGTATGAATTCTCAATAGAAGAGAAATTTGTTCTACAACATAAATCAATGTTCTTTCAGGCTTAAAATATATGAAATAATTCTTTTAAGTCTACAAAACTGCAGCAAAGAAGTGTACAAATTAAACATGAATTTGCAAGATGAGGCATAATCAACCTGATAGAACATGTGATAAAACATAGAATTACACTTTATAACTGCTGAGACGAGAGGAATAGGATTAAAAGCGAGTAGAGAAGAGCAAATCTGTGCTAATCTACAAATATTTAAAGTGACTGATTTTGGTCTAACAGGACAACTGCAAATTAACGGCGTACCGAAGCAAAACAAATACAGTGGCTTAGTTATCTCTAGCATCAATCTCAATACCGCTGTTTCCAATTCCCTATATATAATTTTTTAAGTAGAAAGGCAACTATGCGATAAATATATGGCCTAGAAGCCAATAGTGAAATTCGTTCAACATTGTCTTCACATGTTAAACCTATTATGTGTTAGATAATGTTATTTATTAGAGCTTCATTAGTATAATATAATGAAAACATCAAACAACTAAAATATATTCACAAGCCAACACCTGTAAAAAGAGAGTTGAATAACATATGTAGGCTATTAGTCCACAATGGTACCCAGTTCACTACATCAATTTATCTAGGCTTTGCATTATACAAGTACATGACACATGATGTTGTTATGATAGAACAATATTACAAGAGATGTTCGAGATTTAAGTGTTCGTGATGAAAAATGGTTTGACGTAGCCCAGGATAAAAGACGTTTGTTACTGCGATGAACTTTCCAGTTCCGCAAGCCACAGGGTTAGTTTATAGTTAGTTGCTCTAAAGAAAAAAGGTAGAATGTAGTTCAATTTAATATCTTTAGTCATTTTTACCTCACGCCGGGGTGGGATAGGGCTATTAGTGCTTTATTTGTATGTACCACTCCAGCATTATCATGATGCAACAGAGAATTACGGTTAGAGAGAATCTAATTGTGATTTTCCCAATATAAATCCTTTGGCCTTGACAGTCTCATATCATCGTTCTGTGTTCTTCGGACATTACGCCGCTCGACTTCTTCATGCAGGTAACATAAAGAGCAATGTCTACAGAAAGATCAGGATTTGGTGCAGTTGAAGTGGAGAATTGGTGAAGCTGTGGAATCAAATACTAGTGCAGTAAATTTGTCAATAGACCTTAAGTTAAGAAAGCTTCCCAGGGTCCCCATGTAGAGGTTTATTAATAGAGGGAACAATAAACTGAAATCTGTTTCAGTCAATAGTTTTAATGAAATTATTTTCTATCGGAGACACTTCCTGCAATAAAGATATCTTGATTTCTTATCTGGTGAATAATTCATATGTTTTGTATATAATTAATGTTACTGCTATGTACAGTATATATTTTTTAATAATGAGTAAAAATGTTAAAAGGTCGTTAGTACAAGGATAAATTTCCTGAGTAACTACAAATGGCAAGTTATTACCTCCAATAACGCTTTGAAAACTTTTGACATAAACCTGCCCGAACACCACCTAACGCACAAATTAATGTCCTTGTGATCATGTAGTTTTTATTTTACCTGCTACATAGTAAATCAATATTTGTAATTTCGTCTAATGAGGATTCATTGTTATTTATTCTAATATTCTTCATACTACGCGAGTCCGATGATATATTCTTGAAGACGAATTATATATATAATTTGATTGTTTAGGCATAAGTTTCGTAAATGAATAAATAAAAATGTATAATTTCTTGCGTATAGCTCAGAATTCATAGATGGACGGGACGGGCGTAAGCCATAGTGCTGTTACCGCCCATACAATTCATTTTATCTTATCTTATCTTATCATAGATGGAAACAACATGTCCAAAGTTAGCCAGTATTTTGTAAGTTAAAAGAACACAATTTCACAAAATGTCAACAACCATGTATCTACTTAAAGCTATACAGCTATACAGCTAAACATTTTCGCGAATTCGCGAATTTTCACTGTCCCGAGTTACTACAGAACTCCAGGTAGGATTGAATAAGAAACATAAAAATAAGATTGAATTATGTATTCAAATCCACAAAAGATGTTTAATTCTTTTTTAAAATAGTAAATATGTTTTCCGAATATTTCTGTTCTATCTGTACGTCGAATAAAAAAAATATTTCTGCGTAGAGCGGACTAGAACATCCAATATAATCTAACCCTTGATTAATTTTTATTGGAAACAATAGAGAATTTTAGTCACAGTTTTCCATTGAATACATTTCCTGAATTTCTTGTTTTATGGGATGGTGTATTATTAACTGCACGAATAAAAGAATCTCGTACTGATTCGTTTACACGACCATTCAATAAAATACAGCGCTCTTCCATCGTTTAAAATTAATTTACTGATTGAAGCGGAATATTAAAAGCTATACAATTTCCGGTTTAGAGAATCAATTTTCTATATTTCTTTCTGTTTCCCCTCTCTCATATACTCATATACTCATATATATATATATATATATAATCTGTATTTCTCTTTCAACTCTTGTTGTAAATGTATTATCATTGTTTCACTGTTACTAGAAGTATATTTTCCTTTTAAAGTTCTTTATACAGAGATACATATTATGAGTCTTACATTTGAAATGTACTCTACTGTGTTTAAAATATGCATAGAAAAAATAAAAGAATAATAAATACCATATTCACTAGATTAGAATACAACAGAAAATACTTCTAGTCTGCAACCGAAGCTCAATAGTTAGTTAATGAAATTAAGCTGAGAAAGCGAAGTTCTTTAGGATTGGCTAATATGTTAGGTTTGACTCCTAAGGGCTCTGAATTGGTTATCTTATTTGACATGGTGATTACACCTCATGAGTGTGTAGAAATCCCATGAGATTAGTTTATATTCTTCTTCTATTTGGCAAAGTTGAGACTGGAAGGAAGAAAGCCTTCTTTCGCACTTGATGACCATGCCGAGAATAGAAAATTATATCTATACAAAAGCTTCATATAGGAAGATAATATCAAACATAAAATACGTGGTACTGGTGTGTGTAACAATCGTCGCTCAGCTAGTTTTAAAAATTATATCTTTCGATTGAAAGGTGCTAAATTGTTAGAATATTTTAGGTTAAAGATAATTCTTACACATGAATTCTGAACCGTGTGGAGACGATAAATCAGTTCATTCCTAATACTAGAAGGTCACATAAATCAATATGTGCGAGAAAAAGTATTTATGCTAAAGTGGTTTTAACACTTGTTGGAAGGATGTTGCTTAACCTAACCAGAGAAGGCAGCGACCAGAACCCTTTTCTGCAAACTTTATTTATATGATATTTCCGTTCTGATTGTCGGTCTCGTGTAATATCTGTATTTTCTGCGACATTACACCTACAAACCAGAACACTTGATTTTGTAGTTCTCCGTACAGCTAGAGAAAATATGTTATTGAGATCTCGATGTGAACGCCTCCTGGTGTTAAAAATTCTAACTGTATGAAGAAACAGGTCATCTCGAACCGGGCCCCTCAGAACGACTTGAGATATCACATGGGTTGAAGTATGAATTGCTGTTGTTGCTGAAGCTTCTCATATTATTTTCATATGGGTTTGGAGTGACAAGTGATTTTGGTTATAAATATAATCTGTGTGAAAAGAAACGAGGGCTGGCAAAAACCAGATCATGTTCTTTGAGGTATTACAAGTTACGTCCCACGAGTATTTGTCATAATGTGAAGGTGAAAAGGACGGGACGAAAAAGGGAGGGGACGCTGGAAGTCATAGGCCTAGTCCACCTAGACACACAAATCCGAACCTGACGACAAGTATGTGTGTGTGTATTGCTTCAGTACTTATGTCTGAAATCCATGTATGAGACAGTGCTTCATGTTACAAAAGATGTGACTGTATTCCGCGAGAATTTGTCCGTTATATATTGAGCAGCGTTATTAAGTGTTTTTGAAGCCAGATATCGAATTATTTTGTGTTCTTTGATTAATCAGTAAGTGTCATTGAATATCATGAAATATTATTGTTTGTGGCCTTTTGCTAGTTTATTGGAAGCACTAAATAATCAAACATATTAGATTTTTTTTCTTTGATAATCCATAATTCTCACTTTAATTATAGTGTGTAAATTGCCGATTTCGTATAGATGTGGTAGAGACTTGGTCCATAGAGAAGACGAGTGTACGGAAGGCAAGACTGTTGTTCTACTACCAACCTCAAATTGTGGAGCTCCTTGAGGGTCCCAACCCTAATGACTGGATATCTGGGTGGATTCTTTCATCAGGCGACTAACTTTTCTCGTATACATAGTGGGTCTTGTTACCGATTCGGGAAACAGTTGTTCTCGAGTTTGAGGGGCTTTAGTCTCTCGAAATTATAGTTGGACCTGGTCCGCATTTTTCCCCGCCCAGAAGGTATGGTCATTACAAGTGTCAGACTAATGTTTTTACTGTGCAAGAGAATTTACTGGTTGTTATTTACAGCAATACTGAGGACAACACAATAGTCAGGATGATGTTGATTTCTTGGAAGAAAATATATATGTTTAGATTTTAATGGGTTGATGCTGAGTTCGCAATTGTCTTGCCCAGTCTTTGATTCAAACAAGAACAACGTGATTAATGGTCACTGTCAACTGACGCTGGTCACATGAAATGTACATATTGAAATCATCTGTGTATAAATTATGATTTCAATACACTAGGGAGGTCACTTATCTATAAACAGAATAGAACTGTACCCTGTGGGACGTTCCGTGAGAGATTTCACAATGACGTTTGTGAACCAGAAAGAGTTACAAATTGCTTCAGTTCTTTGAAGATAGTTTTGTACCCATTTAACAATGTGCTCTGACAATTTGAAGAAAAATGATAAGGTTCTATTATTTTTCCGGAAGCCTGATTCAAATGAGTGCAATAATGAGAGTTTTGTTAACGATTAAATTACAGATTTGAGAGGCCACGCTATATATTATAGTGTTTTCGAGAGGCTGGGTAAAGTAATAAGGGTCGTACTTTTAGAATGTCTTTAGATCTGGTAATATTCTTTACCTGTGTTTATCTTATGCCGAATGAAATGTGTTGGACATTATTGAAAGATTAAACATGTTATTAAAAGAATAGAGGTAAATGAAGAAAAATAAAGAATATTGATAAAATAATAAAGGTAGTAACATTTTAATAAATACTGGGTACCCGTGTTGCTCCGCAGTATTGTAAAGTAAAGGTAATGGGTATATACAAATGAGAAGTAATGAAGTATTGGAAATGAAGCATGTTTTAAAATAAAGTACAAACACACAAGAAAAAATATTATTATAGCAAAATAACTATTAATAAAACAGTAAATATACAACAATTTTTAAATTTGCGAAACTTCTTTTTAAACAAAGTTAGCAGTGCGTTAACTTGCTGGTTTTAGTTCAGTTTTTACTAGTAAGTGTCAGTGATTATATTAGTTTCTCAGATGACAGTAGAAAATCACTTCTCAAAATCCATTTACGGATATACGGGTAAACCTATTTATATTGAAAAAAAAAACACCAAATGCATGTTCTGGGGTCGCTATCATATTTTTACTTACTAATGGCTGAGCAACTGGACTAATGATTTCGAAACCATTTTGAAAATACATGAGTAGGAGAATAAGGAGTTATGAAAACACATGAGAAAAAATGGTGTTGGCCGGAAATAGAACCCTGGATTCATTGTGTAGTTACTCTCACGCTTATCACTTCACTAACAGCTCACTTGCATAACAGCCCCTTCAACCTAGTCTTTCAAATTAGTTCATCAGGTACTTCTCCGGAAACAGCCGCAGGCAGAATGCGAATACCTGATATTATAGAGCGATTCTATGCGTCACGCACTGACATTTAGAATACTTTTCGACCTTAATTGCCTTATAATTTCTCTTATAATTGCAACAAAGGCGATTTCAGCACCCCGTTGGATAGAGGAGACATTGAAGAATACATTCTCGGTGAAACGAAACGTAATAATTAAAAATATATATATATATTATTTAATGTTAAAGTTTTCGTCATGCACTGACGTTTTTACAACCCGCACTTACATGCTAACATACATTTCCCCCAAATTCTCTGAAAGTATGGACCTCCCCAAAAATTAAAAAAAACACACACATTCAAGATGAATGCGCTAAGTTTAATTTCCGTTAAAAAAAATCCAGAATATTTTAATATAATAAGCGTATAGGACGACAAACACACCGTCACGGACGCACTGACATCTGTGAATTATTAGATTATTTTGCTTTGTAAGTATTGCTTTATTATTTTTATTCTGATAGGAATAAACTAACGGAGTCATTTACAGATTCTAGATAAGATATCACTATGAAATATAACGCATGGTCAAAATTCTTGTGTTTCAAAATTTAAAAATTTTAAATCCATATTAGAGCGATTCTAAAATAAGTAAGGTGCTGTAGTAAAAAGTCAAACATACAGTAAACATTTGTAGATTAGTTCTTGGAAGGTATCCAGGGCCGCAAGTATGAAAGAGCAAAGGGCGCACGTGTTAGTTTGGGGTGTAAATGCAAATTTGGGAGGGTCTAAGTGTAATTTGGCATGGTTGCTATTGCTTATGACTGTCAACAATTTGAAGTTAAGTTACGTTCTAGAATTTGGGAGTGACGCCACACAGGGGGGGGGGTCTAGGGGGATTACGCCCTCAAGCGCCGGTGTGGGGCGGCAAATGAATATAAGGAGGGGACGTTGTATACTTCTTGCTCCTTCGAAGGGGCGCCAAAATCGAATATTGTTCCCCTTGCAGTACTACTACTACTACTACTATTACTACTACTACTACTACTACTACTACTACTACTACTACTACTACTACTACTACTACTACTAATAATAATAATAATAATAATAATAATAATAATAATAATAATTATATGCTTTAGCCCTGAGTATACGATGTGTGTTTACTAAAATACTATAACAAGTTTTAGTACAAATGCATAGTGATATTTTGTTGTTAGATTATTTAGAAAGTTAAAAAACTACGATTTTACTAATTCTAATTATGAGTTATATAACTAAAAATATTGGAATGTTAAGTTTAAAACAATATATACTAAGCTGTCTTCTTTTGTATATTAACATAAATAAATGAAGTATTTTATTGTAGTCTTCTTTACGGCTTGGCAAGAATTACAGTTAAAACTTGATCGCATGCTCATGCCAGAACGTCAGGCTATGTTTGTCTTCATATATATTGTTACTACCTACAACCTGGTATATTTTTATGAAAATAAAGTTTTACATATTCCCCTATTAAGTAATACACTAAAAAGTTTTGTTGGGCCCATACTTTCACAATTTGGCAAATGTATACCAAAGTGTAACTGCGGATTGTGAAAATGTCAGTGCGTGACGGCAACCTTAATATTACATAATAAATATATTTTTAATATATAAGTGTTATTTAATCGAGAACGTGACCCTCAGTATTTCTACTAGCATATGCAATGTCTAATCTGCATTTTGTGAACCTCTCGGAGATATGGCGCAATTACAGTCGAGAAGTATATTCTGAATGTCAGTTTGTGACGCTTGTAATTGCTTGTTAATGTTTTATACATAACGTATTATGATTAAAAAAAGTTTGATATACTTTTTGTTTAGCGTTTGACTCTAACGCACCACATGAAGGCACATTACGTTTCAACAAATATTTTGCAGTGTACAGTACTTTTCATAGTACATTGAAAGTCGCACAGTCACCATCATCTGAAAACGTCACGCACTGACCACACTATGTTAGTGGTTTACAGAAAAAGCGATTATGATTAGAAAAACCGTTTAAAATACTTAATTGTTCAGCATTTGACATGTTTGCCACGGCAGAAGGACGATTATTTACAAACAAACCAATAGTTTACGTCAATACAAGAAAAAACGAAGTTTAATTTACCATTTTTTACATTTTAAATTCTTACATTTTAGCTGAATAATTAACTCTTTAAAATTATGTAAAATTGTGGATATTTTCGTGAATTTTTAAATAGCTTGAAAAACAGAAGCTAATTACGCATTGGTTCTAATGAATATTTTCATTACTTTATAAAAACGTGGGTCGTATACATTCAAAGAATCGATTGCACTAATTAAAATAAATGGTACGTTTCAATGTTTGACCATTCGGTATGACATATTTGTGGAATTGCTCTATATCTTCCATAAATACGGTCAATTAAAAAAAAACATCAACATGGGCTTAACAGAAATTACTTGTCGACTGGAGAAAGGATAGCTCCCACAAGAAATGTATAGAGAGGAAATTGCGATTCTCTTATATTCAAAGGTGATGAGAAGGAAATAAATCCTAATAATTTACAACATATCTAAGCGTATATACAATCATTTTCAAAGAAATATTACAAAAGTCGGTACAGTAACTAATTTAAATACATAGATAATGGGAACTTAGTACATATTTATTACCTGATTTATTCTTAGAATTGCCGATTGAACATCTTGCGGAGTTCACATACAAATTAAACATATTGGGTTCATTGTACTAATTTGAAGAGGGTTTCATTTGAGTTGGAGTTTCATTTTAACTCTTGACTTCTGTTGCTAGTTTAAAGAAAAAGGCATGAAGTTCGTTCAATCAAAATATATCTTCGAGGTATGTAACAGTTTGTCTCGTCGTATTAATTTCAGGTAACTGTAGTTTGTCCCAGAAAGATTTTGTTATTGGAATCACGAAACTAATTTCTGCGCAAAATTGATCTTAGCTTACCCTATTTTGTGAGCAACGGTTTCTCAGAATACGTAAGAGTTAATAATTGTGTCAATTACGGGCTTACATGTACCTTTTAAAAGTAGTCCCTTAACGACATGAATTCAATATCTCTCTTTCGTTAACAAGGGGAAGGAGGACGCGAGACGTGCTTTTGTTTTTATCGAGGATATGTATTAATAGTCTTAAAACTTGCTTAATTTAGACATGTAGTTCTGGTTGAACACTTAGGAGGCTATACATATGCTGCCATTATTGGTTGGATGTATCATACCGTAAGCTCTCATCATTAATGTTGGAGGTGTCTCTGTATTATGCAATGTTGGAGATGACGTGTTACGTATGCAATGAAAAAAAATATAAAAATAACTTTTTAAAGATACTTTTCTTAAACAATTCATACTAAAAAGTAAAAAAAAAAAATAGTTTAAGCATGACTAAAAAAAAGCATGAGGCGTGCTCTCATCACAGTCACTTTATGAATGCTTCAATTAGCGCCCCATGCTTTTCTTTTTAGCCATTCATTAACAAAATTGTTCTTTTTTTTTACTTTTTAGTACGAATTGTTGTAGTAAAGTATATCTTTAAAATGTTTTTTATTATTTTTTCGAGAAAGTGTTCTGCAACCAGCCAGACGCAACACTATTTCAAGCTAGTATTTATTTTAGGAAAAAGAAGTCCATATTAAAAAGTGGTATATGCTCTAAATATAGAGAAATGTTTGATAGTAGTAATAGAATATTGTATTGTCGCCCGACTTACGTCGCTAAGCAAAATTTCATCACTGTATGACGTGGGGAAATGACTTAAATTAAAGTTGCAAGATTTGAGGGCACGACTAACCATTGTGAACTAAAATTAGAATGTAAAAAATGTAAAAAAATCGGAGACCGGTCACGTCCTTGAGCTTAATTTTTCAGTTGTTAACATGGAAAAACTCAAGTTGCTCTTCATGAAGTTCCTAGTCATAGACCCTACCTACTCACTAAGTAGTTAAACACTAAGGGCAAGCTTCACAATTTTCTTTTAAGTTTTGAACTTACAAATTTTTAACTGAATATTCAAATAAATTGGTCTCCTGAAGATGGAAATCCGTTTAGCAAACCGAACATTACCTTTCCCTAAAGCTGTGCAATTTTATTTAATGTTTAAAACATTCACGTAATATCTTTTTTAAACAAAACACTTAATTCAATTAAAATATAGGCAGTCGCAATTAGAAACCTCTACTGGACACCTCTTCATTGGGACTGCGTGTGTTTTAAAAAGGTGTTGCTAGAATTTCGATTGATAAATTAAAGAAGTATACGTGCATGATGAATTGAATCAATGTAGGATTATAGACAGTCAAATAGATTGGTATATATGCATCACATTTATTTACCTTTTATTTCTACCCGCAATTAATAAAGCAATAACGTTTAATTCAATACATATCCTTGCTGGTGTTGTGTACGCACGCTTTGAGCATATTTGCTTAATTAAAAAAACGACAAAAAAGCACAGTGACTGCACATACTTTCTCTTATATTCTGACAGCTTTTGTGTAAACTAATTGCGTTTTTTTAACTTTCTCTTTGTACGTGATGAGTGTGTTTACAGTTCTGTGTGTATTTGATTACGTGTTTATTGTTATATTTTACATAGAGTCTATTCCGCACCAGAGACAGTTCTCCTTATGACTGGCTAAAACGACTTTTGTATAAGATGCATTGTTATATTTTTCGCACTAGAATTACAATTTCGATCCAAACCAGTGTAATTTGTTTAAACTAATTATTTTTATTTTCCGCACAAGTAAAAAATATCAATGACTTGCGTAGGCTCCGAACTAAACCCTCCTGATTACATTGGTTGTTAAAGTAGTGTCAACATAGAAAGTATATACTAATCGTAAACATTATACATAACAGCTTCATCTTCTCTTCAGTTCTCACATACCCTGATGCGCATAGACCATCAAATCCATGAAAACAAATTTAGTGCATAACATGAATATATTCATTTAAATCGCATGAAATGATTCAAATTAATGAAAGTGCTCAAAGAATGCAAATATTTACACGATTCGGTGTAAGTAATTTATTGTATTGTTTCTCCAGATTTTGAAAAACATAATATTTCGGGAACCTTGACCACGAAAATTAAGCTTTTCTATTGTTATTGATTCACAAAGGGAGTAAAACTGTTACATATTAATGTTTGCGATTACACTTCAGTTAGTTTAACGAGTATTGATTAATGATTCCCAAACAATAAGGAAATAATTACTTTTGGTGTGAGTATACAAACTACTGATGCTGTCTTCAAAGTTGCATATTAGGGATAATTTAACTTCATAAAGTTTGCAAAACTTTGATCTGTTATATGCGTGATGAACAATAATGAAAGGTTCAATATTTTTGTATTGGATTCATGTTGAACACTTATATTTTTTTTTTATTTTAGCTTGGCTTATGTATGAGAGATGCAACTGGCATTGAAATCTTTCATCTAGTTGAAAAGAGCTCCGGAAAGTTCTTGAAATGTCTCCAGGAAATGGAACCAATTAAAGACCACAGGCAAAGAACGTGCATTGTTCATTTTTGTCAAATTGAAATAAGAGTATCATTTATATGAGGACTAGAACTAATATATTTATATGTAAGCAGTGACATTTGATGTGTCAATAGTGTTTTAATCCATTGATGCTAATACTTTATTCACAACACACGCATGTTAAAAGTCATGGGAATGAACGTGAGAAAAAAATATTTACAAATATATTGTCCAATACGAATAAATATAGCACTTTATTAATATTTGTTACTATTCACATTGTTTACTCTTTAAATTGGTACGTTTGGACGATGTTTTTTATTAGAATATGGTACATACCATTAAAATAATAGTATTCCATGAAGTGTTTTCATTCTTGGAAAGGAACTTTCGTCATACTTGCTGTGATTTTCTCTATAGCTATTAAATTTAGTTATTTTATCATTGACACTTAAACAAGCAGTATCCAGTTTTATTCTTTAGTAACACTAGTCAAATTCTGGAGACCTATTAACTAGGGCCTGTCCAACTACCTTCCATTATTCTCTCCAATATTTTAATCCCGGCTTGAGCATGAGATTCCTAAAGATCCTAAAAATATATAAACTTCAAATTAAACATTAAAATATTTACGTAAATTTGCTGATGCCTTGTTGTGAGAAAAGGCACTCGGCATGTTAGCATTTCCTTCTGAAGGCAATGTAAAACATTTCTGGGTTAAACAAGATTCGTTTAGAGTAGTTTGTTTCAGAAATAACATTAACATAGGGATGCTTAAATGTTTTACTCTTATCCTACCACGCTTTCTGCAGAAAAAAAAATAATTTAAAATCAAAGGTTTAATGTAGAGGAAAAGAAAGCAAGGAACGAAACATTGTCCTTTGCTTTAGTGCTATGTTTCAAATTCATTGAAGCCTGTTAAACAGGCAAATAAACACTGCTGATCATATTGCTTTAATATGTAACATAAATATTTGCAGCATTCTCTTAAAAGAAAAATGTAGAATAAGAGGTGTGAAACAAAAAACGAAAAAAAAAACATCAGCAACAAAGTGACGTAAGGAAACTAACATATCCTTTCTAACCAAAGCTAGTCCTCCTCAGAGTATTCCTCAAAGTACTCAATAATCTTTGCCAAAAGTCTTTTAAACTTAGACCATAAACAAAGGGATCCTTCTATTTCAATACGAAGTTCCAAAAGTTAAAATAAATCAAAGAGCTTCTCTCTCATTGTCAACAGAATTTGAAAACAAACGTTTGTTTTAGGTTTCGATTTTATGTTCACATATACGGTTGGTATGTAATTATCAAATCCTTTATTAAATACACGAGGAAGTAAAGAATATAAATTGTGTTCTCAAACTAAATATGTTGGGCTAATATTTTCATTTCATGCTTATTTATATTCCTTTTATTATTATTGACAATATTTCAATGAAAATATCCGACATTAACGGAGGCTACACAAAATAATTGAGATCGTGAGTCTAATGTTTTCAATTTAAAATAAATTACTCAAATTATGTGCTATTAACTAATGATAGAAAGTACTGACGTTTTCACTGTGGTTTACTGTTACAGTCGTGAAACAACACTGGAAAAGTACTCTGATTAGATATGTGTTGGCTTTCTACCTAAAGGCTCATAAAGTTTCCTTCGCTTTCGGTAGGAAAATATGTTTATAATAAGCCTTTTATTATATTAAAGAGTGAAAAGTATGTGACTGGACCGGGGATCGAACCCGGGACCTTTGGGTTACCGTCCCAATGCGCTACCATCTGCCTTTTATTATGTTGACAGTACTGACAATGCCTTTCATTATGTTGACACTCCTTGAAGTGTATCGTTATTCACATTTGAGAAAGGCATTGTCATTTATATATTAATGTATTGTCATTAACACATAGGCATACAATATAATTTACTTATTGAGAATAGCCATTTACTATAACGCACAGTGGGATGGATAATTAATATGATATGAAACTAAATGATAGCGTAACTATGGGTTACAACAAGTTTTAGAAATTATTTAATACGGAATGTGTAAGAGTAGTTACAAATCTATTGTTTAAAGCGACCATATTTTTGTCGTTAGCATAGGTCTGCAGACTTATGTACACGTAGTTTATGATCACACAAATATAGATTTTTAATAATAAAAGTACATGTGGACCCCAGAAGTCAAGAGGTCTAAGTGCATTTTCGAAAAAAAAAGAGGTTTGAAAGTAATCTTTTATATACCCCCCAACCAAAAATTTATGTGACACTAAAATGTCACATTTTGTACATAGATAGACACATTAAGGTTCAAGGTTTATTTGTACAAAATATGACAATTTCGTGTAACATATATTTCGGGCTTTATATAGCAGATTACTTCCAACTTTATTTATTCGAAAATGTACTTAGACTCCTTGATTTCTGGGGTCCACAAATGTATTACAGTTGATGTTTAATACATTTAATTTTTCTACGTATTACTCTTTTCTTTTTTTGGTTGGCGTATTGTTGGAACCAAATTTCGTTAAATTGTTCTGTTTGTAATTGAAATAATAAGATTGCAATAGCAAAACTTGTCGTAGCCCGTTGGGAAAATATATTCAGCGTTTTTGTTAGTTATTTGGGCGTATAATTATAATTGGTTTAGAACCAAAGTCAACCAAATATTTTGTTTAAAAAGAATCTTATTTTCGGTTATGATTTGGCAATACCAAATAAATAGCTGCTTGGCGTTTGACGTAGCGAATGTAACATTTCAAGAAGATTAGTCCATGTGTGTGATTTTATAATGACTAAATGTGGTTAAGAAGATTTTGGTGAACCTATTCGTGAACAATTGCAGATTTAAATCCTGAATTTTGGAATATTAAATTTTTATTTTTAGAAACAGACTCAAGAAAGAAAGCACATCCATAGATCTCGAAAGGTATTCTCTAAGCGTTATGATAGATCTCGAAAAAGGAAATTGAAACATTTGTTGGGAACAAAATCCTGTTTATTTGTTTGTTCTTGCAGCTGAAATGAGCTTACCATCTATAGGCAGACACATTTTTCTCCAGTTCCAAACCAACACTTGACATTGTTTCATTAATAGCATGTATTCATTTGTGCAGGTCAATATTTAACATCTGAAAATCTATATGCTTATTTCATTATTAGACTGCAATTAATTCAGAATACTTACTCTGTAGGAAATATTTCCAACCGACCAACTCTTAAATTGATATTTGAAACCCTCATAGCTTTAACTTTTATATTTATTAATTTTTCTAACAATACCAGGTGTATGCATAAGTTTTCGCCGGTTTTTGTGGTAAAGAAAAAACGTAATTTTCAAGGAAAATTAATTTTGTTTTATTCAAAATATTGGCCATCGGCTTCTACACATTTCGCCCATCTTTCAGGTAATTGATGCATACCATGCCAGAAAAACTGCTTGTCTTTTGCGGCAAACCATTCGTCGAGCAATTTCCAATGTCTTCGAAATTGCTGAAGTGCTGCTGTGCGAGAGCGTGCCCCATTGATGCGAGGAGTTGATAGTCAGATGGCGCCAGGTCTGGGGAGTACGGCGGGAGCGGAAGAATGTCCAATCCAACCGATTTCAACATGTCTTTCACTGGTTTTGCTGTATGAGACGGCGCATTGTCGTGTAACACAATCACTTTGCCATGTCTTCGAGCCCATTCCGGTCGTCTTTCTATCAATGTGTGATTTAAATTAATTATTTGTTGGCGATAGTGTTGTGCATTAACGGTTTCGCCGGGCTTCAAGGGTTCATAATACATAGTGCCGCTCTGGTCCCACAAGACACAAAGCATGGCCTTCTTGCCGAAGCGATTTGGCCTTGGTGTTGAAAGACCGGCTTCGCCAGGTGAAAGCCACGATTTTTTCCGCTTCAGGTTTTCAAAATAAATCATTTTTTCGTCACCCGTCACAATTCAATACTAAAAGGATTTTCTTTCGTGGCGTTGAAGCAGCATTTCACAAGTGACTTTGCGATTTTCCATTTGACGTTCATTCAAATCGTGTGGGACCCATTTACCCAATTAATTGATCTTCTCCATTGCTCGTAAACGTCTGCTGATTGTTTATTGTGACACATTTAATCCTTTTGCCAATTGCTGTTGAGTTTGAGTTGGGTCATCCTCCAATAACACCTGCAATCGCTCGTTTTCGAACTTTTGTGGTCTACCAGAGCTCGCACTGTCTTTCACATTGAAATCACCACTTTTAAATTGTCGAAACCATGTCTCACATGTTCTAATCGATGGAGCGTGTTCACCATATGTTTCTGCCAGCACACGATGACTTTCAACAGCCTTTATCTTTTGATTAAATAAGAAAAGCAATGCGTGCCGCAAATGTTCTTTTTCAGGCACAAACTTCGACATGATCACTGAACGATAAAACAAAGACGCTAGTGTTTGGCGGACTCAACTTGTGTATGTTTGTAGTTTAATGTCAGACGAACAAAATGACGTATGTGTCAAATGAATACGCTGCGTACTTTTCGCTGGCGCCATCTCTTAGGTAAACCGGAAACTACTTATGCATACACGTGGTACATCCAAATCTGGGAAGCTCATCAACTACGCAAGAGACATACTAAACAAACCCGTAAAAATTAGCCAGAGAGTGTTACTCCTTACCATGAATTATGGTCAATAATTATGAATAGGACAATAAATATGCTATAAAGTGTGCAGAAGATACTTATCAATGATACACAGTTGATAAAGGAAATTATTTACTGCACAGATATTTGCAGTTGAAATTATGTCAAAGGAAGCTGAAGAGTACCCGGAATAGGAACTATAAGAATTTTAGAGAATATCGTATCCTTAAATTTTATAGAATCGATACAATTACTGACTTGGTGTACATAATACAATGCTATTAATTTCTACGGACCCGATTGCATATTTTGCCAAACTGGTAATAATTTTACAAAAATACCTTAATTTCCGTGGTGGGGGCCGGACCGCTGGACCCACATCTAGTTACATCCCTGAAATGGAAACTTCGAAAACAATAATATTCACAACAAACTATACTGATGTTAGACAGTTTTTCGATATTTTAACGACAGTAAAATTATAATATTTTTGTCGTGCTAGATAAAGCATCCGAACCATCGTGCAACGAGCAGAATTCAAGTGATATATATACATTCTGTCTCTCAAAATAGAACAAAATTCGGAAGGTGACTATTCACATCAAAACAAGAAAAATGTTTCGTACAAGAAACTTCGAAACATCTATAGGTTCGGAGCTACATATGCTCAAAATGATATCGGGGAAACCTTTCTCGGAACTTTTTACAGACAACAGTTGAGTGGGGAGGACTCCAATCAGGCACGACACAACTTGTCTTTCTTCTAATATCAGTCTCAACGCCATTCTATCTGTAAAGAACAGAACGATAATTACGATTGTTACAGTTTTGTTCAAATGTCATTTTGTCCCAGTGTGCTGATTGTGTCATACTTCAACTCTGCTGAAGAATCTCTAAAAATAACAACATATTACCCCATTTAAATGTCAATATAAGAACTAAAATGCAGTTTAATATCTTTATCAAAAATGTAGAAATAATCAAGTCTAGAAACCAAACACGTGAACATTTGCTGGTAACTTTATTCTGAAAAAAAAAACGCCTATGTCATTTCAAACCATGCATATGATGGAATATTTTGAGAATATTGAGCGAGCGTAATCCTAGTTTTAGTTGAATATAAATGAACTTCATGAAGAATCGATATCTGTGAATTGGAGTCACTATTTATTTCAGTGTTTCACCTGTAATTTTGTTTGCTTTTGACTTTACGTTTGAAAGCTTTCATTTGTGTCAGTTGGCCAAACGAAACACGATTTCCGGATTGTCTGTGAATATATAATTGGAATGGTTATTGGTTTATTAATCAAGGAGAATTTTAAATGCGCCGAACCATTTTACAAACCTTCACAGAGCTTCTGTCAAGTTCTCTGGGAACGATATTCTGAGGCTGTAAAAGTTTTAGGAGAAATTCAAGACCCGTACTTTAATATTTAAATATCTTTAAATTAAATTTTACAAATTTAACAGAGACAATTCACGTCAAGGTGATGTGAATGGCTGCAGTGACTATGAACGCGTCTTCTGTTTCTAGTTTCTAATCCAGCTTAGACGTGTATATTAATTGTATTTTGATGTTTTAGGTAGATGGAAAAATACAAGAGAGAACATTCAAATTTGAAATCTGCTACCACACCTATAACTCTTGAACTAACTTTTAATTTTAATTGTTACCTTGCGAACTCGTGGTGTATATCATTAGTTTTGTATCTATAATATCACTATGGACAACACTTTTAGGTTCTAAAACTAGTGTTATAAAATTTTTGGAACCAGTAAATTACCTTTTGGTTAAGTCTTCATTCTTAGTATAAGAAATATGATAAGATTTTAAGAAAAGTTTAATCAGGAAGTCGAAAAAGTACTAATTTGCAGAAATCAAACAAGAAGTTTTATAGTCTAACCAATGCTCTGGGATAGGTTGTTATCAGACACATTGAGCGGTAGTTTTCCTCTCTCCCGAAGAATTGGTGATTAGTGATTCTGTTGTTCGATAAACAAATATTGTTTGATAAAATCAATTATTAAATATTAGGGGGGGGGATAAATATTCTTTTACGTAGAGAGTAGCATGTTTGAAGAGATCAGCAATATGGATCTTTTCCCAGAAGGCAGTAACACAAAATACTGTAAGATTTTATTTTTCTTCGTTCCCAAAAAACATACGTTAAAATAGCACATATGATTGTTTCCAATGTTACGTGTAGCTCCTGGTTTTAGAAATCGATTGTTATATTAAATACATATAACTGAAAGTTGTCTCAAAAGAGGTAACAGAACAACTTCTAAACGACAGTTGTAAGTTGAATATTGTGATGAAGAAATAATATCTCAAATTCAAACATCTCTGCTGTTAGAACAATTTTTTCTTCTAACATTACACTCAGTTACTCTGGAAATTTTTGATCAACAAATAGCAAATTAATTGAAACCATTGTTCATTTACACGTGCTATTAAGTACGTACATGGGCCACATATCCTATTAAACGTCTATACAGGTAAAGTGATATTATCGAATTTGAATAGTCATGTTCAACTTGTTTTAAATTTATACTATTTCAGAGTTCAATCGAGCTTAAAAATGTTCCCGCAGCGATATATTTGTCTTCTGTACGTTAGTTATGCGTCGACATGCGGGGTGTGAAAAGGGCATTTTAATCTGGCTCGCAGCCATTACTTTGTGTTCCTGCTCAAGTGAACATACACATCTGTATGAAACTATATTTTTATAACGTAAATTAGGTATAATTAAAACTGTCACAATTAAGCATTTTTTTATTCGATTTTATCAATTGTTTTATTAATCGTTTCTCTTTGGTATATTCCGTTTTAGTAGTTATATTTTTATTACTTTAGATATATTGCCTTATATATGACCATTAATACTGGAAACAAAACATTCGTGTTATAATTATGTGTATATATATGAGTTTCAATAAAGGAAAATTTAAAGAGGGAGTTAGTTAAAACATTGTATATCAGTGACCTGGGTTCTATCCCATTCCAGACAACTTCAAATGATTATTTCGTAGGCTATCAGAATCGCTTATTAGTACACTCTCCCTGTAAAAACCTGTTTTTTCATAGGCCTATGTTTACTCACTTAAAAAGAAATTTATGAGATATACCACAATTAAAACAATTTCCAGTAAAACTGTTTACGTCTTTTGATGAAAGAAACTTTATATCTCCTAACATAATTAGAGAGTAATTTATTTTCTTTCTACTTATTCAAATTTTAGAAGATTAATTTAGGAAACGGTCTTTATAAAAGCCTTCGTCTAATGGGGGCTTACCATACAAAACTCCCCTCATTATAGATTCAAATAATTTAGTTTCTTGAAGACATTTTAGGTATACTAACACATGATAAAATAATTGTACCATAATTATTGAAGAAGAAAATTGCTATGAATAGAATATACACTGTACTATATTACGTATCATTATACTAATTTCTGCGTTACTACCATTTAACTTAAAGTCAGTTCCTGTTGTTATGCGTTACTCGCATTTTATTATCAAGAAATATAACACTCAGGAAACCCAGTGGGCGAAAGAAACACGTGTAAATACCATGCAGTACAGATGTTTTAATGCAAATACTTCTCAAGTGTTCTGATATTTGTCAAATTAGAAATACGTGTTTCTCATGCTCAATATTAATATAACAACTTGAACATACCCCTTTAGTCACATAGAACCATTAAACTTAAAGTCATTAGAAGTCAATTAAAGATGAATCATTTCAATGTTTTGACTTTAGCGCCTTACACACTAAATAAAAACAGTGGAATTTCGCTCGATTGGAACGAAATATTTCATATTTTAGATTGAACTTTTATCGGAGAAAATTCCGTTCGAAGAAAACATGGGATCTATGCTAGTCCATTTCGATTGGAACGTAGACAATATTTTCTAGCTGAATTAACATTTATTCAGCTAAAGTTTCAATCTTTCTAACATTAAAATGACGCAATAAAATGTTAAAAAATAGAAAAGATGCAATATGGAGCATTTATTCATAGGTGGTAAGAAAGAAAAGTAATGTACTTATGAATAAAAAGGAGTAAAAACTTAATCTCGCGGAAATTTGAACCCGGCACCATCCAACCAACTATCCAATCCTTTAACTCCTGAGCCAACCACCCAACGCGTTGGGCGAAACGCGCAACGGCGAGAATACGCCTTCAAAATGGTTTCTTTTGTCTTATCAAGTACTTGAGAACACCGCTCAAAGATATATTGTATTCATAATTTACTCGTTACTTCTGGTATATTTTTGTCACTGAAAAAAATAAAAAAGTTTTCTGTTGTCATTTATAATTAAACATAACCCGATAAATTTCACATTATGACTTCGCCTTTCGATAACCTTCACAGTACCAAATGGAGGAGAACAAACTTAATTAGTAGCCATGATGCATGGTGAATTACTCTAAACAGATTACAAATAACCCACTCTAGAAAGATGGGAAATCGCTCTTTCAAGTTTAAAGAATACATTACATCCAAAAGTATCGAGATTCCGTCTAGAAAGATCATATTTTCCAACCCAAGCTGGAGCGTTTAGTTAAAACCTACTCATTTTGAATGAAAATTCCACTCTAGAAAGAGTAATTCCTCTTTCTGCTTGAAGAACAATGAATATTTCTCTCTTTTGACTTAGTGTGTAAATTCTTGAGTCTTGGATAGACACATTAATGTCAAATGTTTATAAATTTCCAGTGTTACACTGTCAAAGAGTTAACCATATTGAGTAACAATTTAAGTACATAATCACACACATTCAAGAAATAATGATATATGATTACTCTGAAAATAAAGTCCACTTGAAGGTCACAATATGTTCCAGTTGTACCACGTTTTTAGTGCATAATATATGAAAGTATCGTGAAATTAATATGAACTACACCACAATTTTAGAACACAACATATACACTTTTGGTGTCCTGATACTTAATTCATGGAAAAAATCACTTAATTGTAGTATATGTATTAAAACTGTTCTGTAAAAGTGCTCTTGATAATGTGAATTTCAATAAATATGAAGTTAACGTGTGGAAAATATGCACTCGGGGTGAGAAGTCAATAAAAAGATACGTTGAACCCACAAAAAATTCACAATTTTTCAGTAGATTCAGTGTACACGATTTTCAGTGTACCTATTTCCTTTAATAACAACTAAAAGCATTGTTTCATACCTATTGTATATTACAGTACAATTTTACCCTAAATCCTAAAGATACACACTTTGTGAATACATTTTATAATGTTTTGATCAACGTGGTTTTACCTTTAAGACTGAAAAAAACAAAAACACTTTCAGTAATCCAGTATGGTTTAAATTTTAGGTTTTATTATAGCCCTTCAGGCAAATTTGCCTCCGGTGGAATAGGTGATGATGGGACAATTCGTGGAATGAAAAATGTGGGAGGAAACAGGAGAACGCCGAGAAAACAACCCACGTACACGGTGTTTATCAACCACAATGCCCACATGACACGAGCAATGTTTGAACCGATGACCCCAAGCACCGGAGGTAATCGCTCTAACCATTGAGCCACCGCGGTCCTAACACTTTCCCCCACGAACCAGATGTGACCGCCCTATCACTGAGCTACCGCGGTTCTTTACTTTAGTACTTGTCATATTGCTTGTGCAAATGATTGAAAATTACATAACGACAACAATCTTTTCTGTTGTTTTTTTTGGCTACTGAATGTTTAAGAACATTAGGAACTTGTTTGAAAATACATGAACAAGATTCGAATAATTTAGAAATATGCATATTTTGCTATCTCAAGCGTAATGAATTTCCAGCTTTGGATGCATACAAAATTATTCTTTCAAAATGATTTTCTTTTTATAAAACTATATGTACAAAATATTTTTTTCTGTGAATTTCAGCTACTTCAATTTTTTATAATTTTCAGGTTCCGTCTCAGACTTTTGTATAAAGATGATCAATTGAATAGATAATCTTTCTGAATATTTTGTTCTGCAATTTAGAATTATTTCCTGTAATTACTTTCAACTTATTAAGTATTGCGGAATTTTGTAAGTTCACTGAAAGAGTAATTATTTGTTGACACTATATTTGTAACTGTGATGAAATATTTAAGAATTGAAAGGAAAATTCAT
The DNA here is from genome assembly GCA_022664845.1 of Lepisma saccharinum. NCBI lineage: Eukaryota > Metazoa > Arthropoda > Insecta > Zygentoma > Lepismatidae > Lepisma > Lepisma saccharinum. The sequence continues at coordinate 16,179 of JAGDQP010009693.1, read as the reverse complement.
TTTGCTTGAATAAATGCCGATATGCATCAAGTTATTATGCTTAGATAATGTGTATTGCTTTACTATGTACGAGTTAAATATGGTAATTGTATTTCCTTGTTCCGTGCAACAATGGATATTACGTTAAGAAGTCGTCATCATACGAACAACAAGTATTTATTTCACAGTTATCTATTTCCGATTTATAGAAAAAAATATTTATAAAAAAAATACAATAAGGAAGATAATAAAGAATAATTTAACTTTCTAGCATCCTATTTCAATAATATTGCTTGAATATTTTCATTGCACAGTTTTAGAATTAAGTACAGAGAATATTTAAATTAAACTTTAACATAATTTTTTAACTACACGGTGGACAATAAATAGAAAGTAAAATAATCAATTAATCTTTTATTTCATCATGATTGTAAAATCTACAAAGACAAATAAATCGCATATTACCTGTAAAGGAAATTGAAGCCATGATTCACAAAACTAGCGAATCATAATAGAATGAAATTTATTTTCCTTGTCTCGTAATTTTAAAATATAGATACGTATGTATAATGAGGAAGAGAGATCGAGAAAAGCAGTCATTTTATAAGCTACATTTTGCGACACAAATAAAACTAAAACATGTCTTTTCGCGAAGTGATTTCTTTTTTAGATTATGTTGCAGCCTTTCTTCGACCCTCAAGATAGAAAGAAATACACTTTCTTTTATTTCCATCGATCCTTGCTGGACGCTTTGTTTAAAGCGAAAGCAAAAAGAGAAATGAACATGTTTCCTTCATCTATTACTCACCAAAAGAAAGAAGCCAAAAGGATTGGAAAAGACACTGTGATGGATTGAAATTGTTCCAGCGGTTTGGTCTCCTTTTAAGCATGAAATTAGTTCGAAGCTAGTAGCCTAATTAACTAATTAAATGGTTTGATACAGCCATTACAATGTTCACAAAATGTTGCTAATATTTTGACTCTATTTGCATCAATTAAATTTAGAGAAGAAAATAGACATACCAACAAAGGCTGATAATAGATTATGATACTGAATTCATTTTATGGTAGTTAGACTTCTAAGGCTTAGGTCGGGATAGGATAGGGGTAAGTAAGAATACGAGAAGCAGTCGGTTAATGCCTAATTTGTAGGTAGCATCCATCTATTTACCTGGTGTTACTAAGGAAAAATCCTGGAATTACCTCACTGAGGATGGCTGGTCACTAGGATTGAACCCAGGCAGAGCTGAAACGGGCCACCGAGTGAATCGGGCCAAGTTTTGGATCAGGTCATCGGGTCTATGGTTTGATGGGTCTATGTTTGGGACCCGTCGATCGGAGACCAAAGCAGAGATTAATTGTTTCCTTATTATCGTCTCTTGCTTTCGAAGAGTGTATTCCTTCATGGCTGACCGGGATCGGGGCATAACCGAGGAGAGACTGAAAAATACGACGCCGAAAAGTTCCTAAAGGAATGACATGTGGAAATACTCTCATAAACCCCCCCCCCCCAATGTCGCCGGAAGTGTGCAAATAATCCCTTCTCGTTGGAAAGCCTATTGTGAAAGAGTATTCTGTTTGAATTATTGAGTAAGAAAAAAGCATTAAAACTCTCAAAAATGAAGTTCTCGTATATAAGCTTACTTCTGAAGGTATGTCTCAAATTGCAATATTGATTAATTCAAACCACAGGAAGAAGAAATGGAAAGCGGGTCAACTTTGGGCCACCGGGGCAGTTGGTTGAAGATTCCATCATCGGGTAGTCGAGTCACAGACAAGATTGTCATTAGAGTCAAGTCCGGCTTCTGAGTCATTTGAGTAAAGACCTGGTCAATCGAGTCAAGTTTTTACTGGGTCACCTGCTTGCCGAGTCACCTATGTTTGGATTAGGCCGAGTCACCGAACCGAATCACTTTTAACCCAGGACCTCCCAAATGCAAACCCAACGCTTTACCACTGAGCTACTAGTTAGTTAAGATAGTTTAGATTTATTTTTCAATTTGCTTCTGAATATATTATAATCTGTAAAATTTTCACATGTGACTTTCAACAAATTATAGTGTACCGGTACTGTGCCAACATCTGTTCTTCCAGTTGAAGTTTTCGGAAACGCAAAGGTGTCGGAGCTTAAGAACTTTTAGCACCGGTTGTACACCAGCAGTGAAACAAAATTATTTAATTTTAATAGTTCTTAGGGTTTCAAATATTATTTTGTTCAGTATGTGGCATAGTATGCCATTCAGCTTTTCTCAGTAACCTAAGTTGTGTGTATTGTATGTTGCATTAATAAGCCAATATTTCTAAACAGACTAATAAGCTAAAAAATATTCTTTAACTTTTTCATATATAGGACAAAATTGACTATTCATGTTGTCTTAATTGTATGTATATTTACAAGGTTTATATCACAACATAGGCAGGCTATTAAGAATAGAAATGCAATGGTCAAACCCTAGGAGAAACACATGAAAGGCAATTTAAAGTTATGAAATAGTAGTTAATTTAACATTGAAGCAGAATTGCAAAACAATCATGTTTCCTCTATTTTTTATTTTCATTTCGTGGTGTCTTCATTCAGCACAAACCAGTAGTCTCATCCTAGTATCTTCCTTTCTATAATTAGTATGTTTTGCTTATACCTCTACCCATCCCCATATGTTCAACCACTAAAGGGCTCTGCAAAATCATGCAGAATGGTACTACGCAATCCATATTTTAAAATATGTTTAACCAATCCATATTTAAAAATATTTTTAATCAATCCATATTTAAAATTATTTTTAATCAATCCATATTTAAAATTATTTTTAATCAATACTTGGAAGTATTTCTTCTTTTGATTCGCAACGAAACCTTTCACCAAAAAGAATCTGAAGGGGAACTTCTACATTAAATGAAAGTACTGGTTCCAAACGTGCAGCGATCTTCTGACTTGTAGCTCAATAAAGATTATCTGCTATAACTTGTTAGCATTACGAAGATTTGGAAACTTTAGCCTCGGCTATTTGAATCCCTCATTTTCCTTTTTTGCTTTTACAAAGTTTTCCGTCAAATATAGTTCAAAGTGAGGTGAAAGCAGGGAAAAGTCTCACCGATCTAACAAAGGCAAGGAGTCATCAGAACAGTAATGCGTTTTGTGTATTTTAAGTAACGCTTTGAGAACTCATGGTTAACGTTAAAAAATGCGCAGTTCAAGGTGAGATTACACCAATTATTCTGTTCTGAGATTACATATTTTGTGTTCGCATTATTGGTAAACGGCAAAGACATCAACTCATGTTGAATATTTAGAAGTAGGATAGCACGAAAATGGTAATTCAGAACATTTTGTAGTCAAGATGTGAACTCAGCTTTCAAACATCTGTAAGAACCCGGTATTTCCATCAATGTTACGGAAGCATGGTAGGGTTGTATTATTTATGTAAATGCGTAATCTCCAAGTCTTGACTTTCTTAAATAATTATTAAAAAGTACTGTGTGTAAGAAATTATTTCTATTAAGAATAACCTCTTTTCGATAAACGTATTACGAAAATAACTAATTTTAATATACCAAATATTATAAAAGTTATATATATATATATATATATATATATATATATATATATATATATATATATATATATATATATATATAATTACATTGGAAATAATCATTTACTAACGCTTTTAAGTAACATGGCAACTCGACAACATTCTGCTTGATACACAATGTTAATGAAAACGTGCCTAAGAAAATGAAATATATGTAGGGTTCTGATAACTATACACTATACAAGTATTTTAAAACATGCTTATGTCTGTAATAGAGCATATATTATCAACGTTACCGAATTGTGAATCAAAATTACGTTAACAGTAATTTTATTATTTTTATCGGATGCCAAAACGGGTGAATTTAACCAAACGTAATTTGAAAATTTCTTTGAATACTCGAACTTTTAGAATTGATTTACTCCACTATGATTCTCAGATAAAAGTTTTCCGCAATTGTCATGCCTGATGGCGAAGTGAACCGTCCTTCTGAAAAACGAAATATCGTAGTTTATTTTATATACACTTCACGTAATAAGTAAACATGAAACCTAAATTGCTACACATAGATTTTTATCCAGAAAACAATAAACAAAACTTCTGAAGAAACTAATGTATTTCCTTACTGTTAAATTCAAACAAGAAATGTCCCAAAGTTTTGTGAGTTTCTGCAAGTGTGTCTTGTAGATCTAAAGTAAAATTCTTTTCAGCGGTACTTCGTAATAGAGACTCATTTTTTATTCAACCTTTCTTTTGTGATAGCTAGTTTTCATCTTGTTCATATTCCACTTGCATTTGCCTATCATATTATGGTCTCCATTCATTATGTCCTCTCTTTTATTTTATCATCTTTACACAGTCTCCCTTGAAGTGGATCCTTTTCCTCGCTTGTGTTCTTTTTTTTTTAACTCGAAACGGGAAACTTCTAAAGTCAAGCGAACACAGTTGGGCATCTCTTCTCTTTCAACTCTTTCGCTTTCCTGAAAACTAAGAACTGCTACGAGAACATCCACTCCCCTTTGCCAGACTTTTCCTGGAACATATGTGCTTGACTCCATCTCTTTTCGATCTCTCTTCTTTTAGGTCAAGAAATTTAACACTGTCAAAGTTGAATCTAGAACCGTTCCTTTTTTCTGTGTGTGTATTTAGAAAGAACGTCATCACTGCTAAAACTTTTTGAAGACAGAATAGAAAACTACTTAGCAAAGTTAACACGAGTTAATCTTTCTTCGGTGACAAACTCAGTCTATAAAGAGCTTATCGAATTTTCTCTTCGTCACTTGTGACAACTTCCGTACTCGTGATGTTTTGATGTTCCCTTCTATTGTTTTCCTTCTTCTTCTTTTCTCGTGGTTGGCTGGTTTCTACTTTGATCATTAGGATAAACAGATTTCGTGCAGATAGTCAAATAAAAGTTGAGTACTCCCTACAAAAAATGTATGTATTTGTGAAGATCAAGGATAATTATCTGCAGTTAAAGATAAAATACTTGTTTTGAATTTATTGTATAAATCTTTTTCTGAAATTCTAAAACGTAGTTTCATGGATATCTTTGAATGGTTTTGTTCACTGGATTCTCAGTATTGTGGATATATATTTTTTGTTATATTTTGTAGAGAATGTGTTCCAAAAACTCGGAAATATTCAGCTTCCAAACTTAGTGTGTTTTTTGTAGCTAAGCTGGTTAAAGTAGTAGGAGATGCAGAGGCGGCGTTCGGGAGTGGCAACTAGGGCAACCGCTCCAGGCCCCGGGCTTATGGAGGCCCCGCATTCCGAGTTGATATTTTTCTTACTCAATGATATAAAAGTTGATTTGTAAAATAAGTTTACAAATAAACTAGTTTGTATAGTTTCCATGCGAAATGTAATGTGAAATGGAAATGAATATAGAAGCACTTGTAATTAGCAATGCAGTTTTTAAAATATATTGTACTTTCTTTAAATAAATTATGTCCGTTTTTTTTTTCATAAGAAACCGTTGTTCATTAAAAAAGATAATATTTAGTAATAAATTTAGGGTTAGGAATGAAAGGAAGAAATAAGAGGAAGGATTTAGGTTGAAGTTGCTTACTGCTTTATCGGCTTTAGATGTAACATTTCGGCGCCCAGCGATATTTTTAATTGTACTTTGGCCCGGCGGGGTCATTATTGCCCTAGGCCCCGCGCTCACCTAACACCGCCTCTGAGGAGATGAATGCTATAACACCGTCACTCTCACCAGCGAATTCTTAGATAATGATTATTCCTAACCCTGGATTATTTCTTCAGATAATAAAACCAGGAAAATTGATTTTATTATTAATTATTTGGGTTACGAAACAATGTCGAAGACAAATTAAGTTCACTTTATTCCCGTAAATACGTAAAACGTTATTAACAGATATAATAGGAGTCAAATTATAAAACTAATTTCTATATCTGAATGCGTAAGTTTGCAATGAACGTAGGTCAAGTGTTTGAACGTATTCACAAAATTTCTATTAATGTAAATCTGTGTAACAATAATGAACTGTAGAAAGAAAACGGTAATAAAGGAGGGTACACGAATGCCTTATTACTAAAACGTTCTCAAATTTATTACCATCAAGTCATATTGTTAGCCTCGAAAATAAAAGCAAAAGAACATGTATTGAAATATCCCGCTTAATTTTTAAAATGATTATCCCGTATCTTTCGTTTTTTTCGTGTTCTCATGTTAAATACAAGATATTTTCCTTTCTCCTGAAACAAATGATGATGCTATTCCGTCTGAAGTAGCAAGATAAAAGCAGTCTCTGAGAGCTTTTGTGATCTAATTTGCTGATACAGAGTTATCGCTTCCTTGGTGAATCTGCTTATTGGGATGCTCCGAATAGACATCCCGGTGGAACACCGTGATATATCTTAAAATACAAAAAAAAAAAAAAAACAGAAATCGAATCACTTAGAGAGCCATTGATCAAAATGACGCACACAAACCTGAAGAATAAATATATTCAAACTCTAGATGTCACTAAGAACAAATACAATGCTAGTACTTGCTACTTACAGGTAATATAAAACAACACAATAGCCTAACTAACTAACTAACTCTATGGCTTATGGAACTCGCAAGTTCATCGCCGCAGTAACAAACGTTCGCCATTGGATTCTATCCTGGGATTCTACCAAGCCAGTTTTCATCACGAACACCTACTTCTCCAAGATCTCTTCTAATAGTGTCCTCCCAACGACGTCTCGGTCTTCCCAATGGCCTCTTTCCATCGGGCCTTCCAATCAGGATAGAATATAATCTTCGTTTTTCCCCCATCCGAGCTACATGCCCTGCCCACCTTAGTCGTCGCGATTTCATTGCTTTTACAACATCTGGTGAATCGTACAGTCCGTGGAGTTCTTCATTATGCAGTCTCCTCCACTCTCCAGTCATCTCGTCCCGTTTCGGCCCATATATCTTTCTCAAAACCTTATTTTCAAATACACGTAATTTATGTTCATCTGCTAGGGTCGTACTCCAACTTTCGCAACGGTAAAGTATTACCGGCAGAATAACCGTTCTGTATATTTTTAATTTCAATTTCCTTGATATTAATCGCGATGTTAGAAGTTTTTGGACTGAGTAGAAACATGCGTTCCCCGATACTAAGCGACTTTTTATTTCTTCCGTGACCTCATTTTTGCTTGTTACGTATGCTCCCAAGTATTTAAATTTGTTTACTTTCTTTATGACCTCATCCCCAATTCTTATGTTTTTAATTCCTTCATTCCCTGTGCTTCGGCTTGTTATCATGTATTTTGTTTTATCTGTGTTTACCTGTAGACCTATCTCATCACACGCTTCTACTAAGACATCGGTGTTGCTTTGTAGTGCATCTAATAGCCTACGTGGTGTAATGGAAGGGTTCGTTAATTCCAAGAGCTTTATCTCCATTTTTCGACATTAAAAGTTATTTTCACAGGGACGTCAATTGAAAATGATCGTGAACATATAAAATACTTAAAATTAATAAAAAGCCCACATTTGATCTCTTAAGCAACAGCCAAACCTTCTATAGACTTCAAATTTGGGAGGATTTTTATTACGCAAGAGCTGCTTCAATACCTAAGAAAGTTATGATGCAACATGCCTCGATGCGTGGCCATGCAACCAATAAGCATCAGTGGCCAGTCCAAAGAGAGGACACAGATCAGGGGAAATATTGTATTTTTAAAACGCTATTTCAACAATTTACCTGAGAAAAATCTTCCATTTATTTGGTTTTAATAACACATTTATTTGGTTTTAAAACTTATCAATATGAAGAGAAATATGGTAAATGTATATTTAATAGTTTATTTACAGGAAAAATATTGAATATTTTCCCTAGTTTATTTATCAGATCAGTGCCCTCTAACGAAAATCCTGGATCCGACCCTGCTATGTACAAGAAGAAACAATTTGGCAACAAGAGACATCAAACATGAATGTCCTATCTTTGAAATGATAACATTTCTGTATTGCTTCATTGATGACAGTTAACAATAAAATGAAATTATTAATTCAAGTTTCCATATGCAGAAAAAAAAATATTTGTTTTTAGTTACCAAAACATTTTAGATTAGGACACAAAAAAAAAACTTTGTTTTCTGTCAACAAAGGTTTGTTTAAACGAACTAAACTGCGAACATTGAAAATATATGACAACGCCGAGTAAGAATATAACTGAGGTTCCAGTGTTTTGTAGTCTGACGTGCTACCTATATCGTTACGGCGCCAGACACTGCCTCACTGACCTCTTCGTTGTAATTACATAAAAGCCAAGCTTGAAACTTTAATAAAACAAAATGGAATATTATTGTTTATCAGTTACATATTTTAGAACATAAGTTATGTGTGGAGTATTTATTGTGGTACAAAACTTGCTTATTTTCGACTATTTGATGCACAAATGAATGAATAAAATATAAATAAATGAATTTGGGGCAAATTTGATTGGGTTATTGGAACAAACAAAGATCTTAGTAAACAAAGACGATTCTGAGTTTTAGAAGTTATTTATTACCCTTGTTACTGAAATAGCATACGAAGAAAAGCTTTATTGCAATAGATTGTTGTTAATAAACATACAGTACACTCAGTCAATGATAAATGACCGGTCTCTTTCAAAAGCCTAAATTACAAAGTTTAATGTTTTCCACTGTAAGAAACGTGTTAGGAATAAGCCATTCATCAACAGATAAGTTCCTCTACAAAACAGACTCTATTTTCTTTATCGTAAATATATTCAATGTTTATTAATTATGTTTTTTACAAACCCTACTTGTTGGTCTCTGAAAATCTAAGTTCTTATATGAATTATGTGGCAACGTTGAAAAACATGAGTATCCACTCTCCTGTTTTCAAAACAACTACTAACTTCTCCGGTCTGAGCCTAAAACACCTAAAAGCAATAAATAAATAAATTTTAAGAAAATCTACTAGCCTCTACTAATAGTGTAGTGGCTTAGCGAGAAAATCGTGGCAGACTGGATTAAAGAACAGATTTTGCATAGTGCCTCTATACCCTCAATACAATCAATTTGTAGGGAGGTGCCCGATTTTCGGGTCGACCATCTTGAAATACGACACTCTCATATTTTCTTGAAGGTTTTTTCGAATTTTCTTTAAAAACCGCTGATTAATTATTTCCGACAATGGTTGAGTTTATACCAAAAAGTGTTCAAGTATCTCATTTACCATTAAATTAAATACAAGTTGAGCCCAATACCGCTTTTGAAGCTTTTATAATTCTTGAGATACAAGGTTTCAAATTTCGATTATTATTATTGTAAATATTCGACTTTTCTTTAAAAATCGCCGATTATATCCCCAATGGTATAGTTCATAGCAAAACGTGTTCGATTAAGTTATATTTCAAATTAAATTTCCTACAATTTGAGTACAATATTGCTTTTAATTTTTAGTATTTTATATAATATAAGATTTTAAAAATTAGGCTTTTTATAGATTATGATATTACCTCTATATTTTGTAGATGTTTGCTAAATAACTTTTTGTTTTTTTCGTGTATGGTAACAACTATTTAAATCAACAACTATGTAAAATCTGCCGCTTGAATCAACCCAAACCGGATGCGTGTGCTGCTCCGCTCCGACGATATTACCAGCTCAAATGAAACAACGATAGTTGATCACGGGATACCCCATCCCCATGCTCCTTCCACCGGGCTCCCATTGTCTGTGGGTCCCTTTAGGTTGCGTCCGGAGCGGTCGGTGTGAAGCTCGATCCGCTTTGGGCAATACATGACTTAGTACAAAATTATTGACACATATATACAAATAGTGAGCAATAGGTATCGGCTAGTCTACGTGCCAAATACGTTGATTCATAGAATACAACTACAGTAATGTTGTCGGACATAATAAGCACTTGTTTAGGATATATGAGAAGCGCCGCCACAGCTGCAGCAAGAAACTCGGTGACAAAGATAGAATATGCTTGAGAGAAGTGAGCCACAAAAATGTCGGTACCATCTTCCAACACAACTAGAATTGACATAGGGGGTGTCATCAACAAGCACAGTATTACACACAAAGTCAGGTGGAAACAAATCACAAGGAACTGATAAACTTTTCATAAGTTGAATCATTGTCCACTGAGATGAGATGAGGAAAGATATTTTTGGTGAGAGCAGACACTAGCGGAAAGCTCAACGATGTAAGAAGATCGGCCCAATTGATGTAGCCAGCGATGACTATTCGAAGATGGGAAGAGGCTACCAAAAGTAGCGATGGGGCAAAGCGCAAAATATGAAGATACTTAGGCAAAATAGACACTGACATAGTTATTGTTGACACTTTAACTCCTAGGTAAACGAGTTCCTTAGTAGGCACTAATACACTTTTCTTAATACAAACTGCAAGTGTATTAAGAACTACGCACGGCCACGAAGATACCAGGTAGATAGGTTTCAAACTTAACTCTTACTGAAATACAAGCAAAGTAAAAGTTACATAAAACTGATTTTGTTTCAGTTACAGTGTTTCGTACATCTATGAGGTAATCTTCTATTGGGTACCATTTTGTTAGATTCTATACATATTAAAAACCATATTGTATAATTTGTTAAAAGTTTCAAAAGCAGTATTTAACGTCCCAAGTGCGAATAAGCGAAACATCATCACAAATGATTACGGACGTAGCAACATCATTGTATTATAATGTATTGTATGGCCAATAATAGCAAAATAATAGTTCTAATAACGTTTTTACGTATTTTTTACTGCATCACGACTAGGTATACAAACATAATTTTCTTCACAAAGATTAGTACTCTAAAACTTCACTAATACACTCATTACACTTACACCCGCGCAGTGGCCACTCATTTAGCGAGGTTACCATATAGCTGAATTTCTGGACTAAAACGTTTTAAGAGCTGCTAAAAAAGTGTGGTCAATTATAATTGTATGAGTGTACTTCCTTGCAGTTATCAGGTTGAAAATTTTAACTTCTATATGTTTTCCTATTTGAACGAAACTCTACTTAAACCCAGACAACAAGCGTTGTAGGTTGGTAGCTAAGTCACTACTAACACACAAGTGTTCAAGTCTTTATCGACTCTTTCGAATTTTTTCACTGGTGCCAATCAAATCAATTTAAACAAATTTTTATATAAAACAAAACTTTGTTTGAACCCTATTTGAACATTTATTTGTTAACAATAAACAATGATTTTTTTGTATAGAGGTCAACAATAAATGTTTATAATCAAGCAAGAAAAGTATTACCAAGAACGCAAGAGAATAGGATTCATTCACTTTCGTTAAAATTGTAAGCTGTTCTATATCTTAACTTAAGACGTAATTATGCATTTTGAAATGGACTAATCGTTATTCGTGGAAAAGGTTAGCAATATGTAGTGCGGCGTACTCTTATGAGCTCTCAGGTGTCAGATTTGTTCAATAATTATGCTCATAACTCCCCATTGTAACATAATTTTCTCTTCAGAATGGAAAAGGAGTTTGTTCCAAAATATATATTCTCTCTCCGCTAAAACGATTTTTTTACCTCAATTATTTCCAGACTGAGTGAGATCTGTTTCTATAGAAGCTAATCAAACCTACTTTCTATCTCGTCTGCTCGTTTCACTAAGGAGAAAAAATAAATTGTTCTTAGAGGACTAAGCCCATAAGTGGATTTCGGAGGGGAACAAATCCTAATGATGAAAAAATGACAGATTACAATCGTTGAAAAAGAACATCAACTTTCTCCTCCGGAAAGATTTCTTAAAGAATTGCAATGTATTACGTGTAAAGCTGAAATACGAATAATTTTAGTGGCACAAGGAGTAAGTATATAGGAAATGAATAAGTTACAAGAGTGGAGTAGTTCAAATAATACGTCATCACATTTTAGTAATTTTAGAACTCCTTCCTTATTCAAGCAAAATTAATCTCAATCCATGTCCCTAATACATAGGTTGGGAGCAAAAATAACCAATGCTTGAACACCCGTGATGGTAAAGTAGCATTTAAACCACTGCAGTCCTATTTTGAGGGAGTACACAAAATAATAAGAAAAAGATCGTTAACCAGTGGTAGGGTTTAGCGGTGGATTTTGTAGCTAGTGAAGTTAGTCACGTAAATAATGGATTACTTTTTTGCAATATTCCCATTCGTTCCGGAAATACAGAGCGTGCGGAAAAACTTATTGAACACCGGGAATAATTTAGTTGGAGACGCCACTATAAACAAAGATTTTAGCATTTGTGTGGATATCAGGAACATGAATGAAATAACTAAGGCTTGGTACGTGAAAATATTGGAAGTTTCGTGAATTGTAAATATTGTATGCTCATGCTGAACTAATTACTCTTTCTTGTAGTTGAAATCTACAGTTATTTTATACTTTTGGCAGCTATTCCGTTCCTTATTTTTTACTTTCATTTTATGGATACAGGATTAAAAGTGGTACCTTAGTAACACTTAACTACTAATTAGCAGTACTGAACATGTAAGACTTAGTAAATTTACAGTAATAAATTAATTTTTCAGTTTAGGTTCTCAAAATATTACAGGTCATTTTTCCTAAATATTACGACCAAGCAAATATGGAACCGTAAGCTGCTCTGCATTTGCAGATAAATTTAAAGAGGAACATGTTGACTTAAAAAAAATTAAGCAATTATAGTTGAAAGATAATACGAATTCTTTTGCATGTATATATATAATATTTCAATGAAACGTAATAGTTATCATATGGTAAAATGATTTACACTTATAATACGATTTATGGCATGGAGAAAAAGGTAAATAAAGCAAAGCAGAAATGAGGGCTCGATGGGGATTGTCTGAGAGAAAGTTATATGTTCATGGATGCCTATATATGTGTGTGTGAGAGGGAGAAAGGGAGAGAGAGAGAGGAATTCATGGGGAGGGAGAGAAAACATGTGTTCATAAATCACTCGCTACACGCTGTACACTGTTATTAGTTTTTACCCAGTAGAACGCAGCTAATCCGAGAGGTCTGTAGACAAATGTTTTATTTAAAAGAGGACAATACTGATAACACCATTAGGGTTGCTGATATGAACGTTATTTTTAATGTTGCGTTTGTAGTATGGGCTCTTTGGCTTAGTTCCAAGTATAATATAAATGCCAAATACAGTTTCGTACCGTATTATGTTGCAGAAGAATGGAACTGTTTTGCTAACAGAAGACTTCAAGTATTCATTTTAAAAATAATTTACGATCTTTGAAAGCTCCAAAGGTTTGAACAAACCCCTTTTCTCGGAGTGTACCTTTTCAGCTGGATCTACTACATCAAATACGTCGCTTTTCGAAATGTACGTATTAAAAAACAATTGATATTCGAAATTATGGAAATTATTCTCGAACCGACCCTAATGAAATGACATTGATTTTATTAATCTTCACTTTTCAATCTTTATTTTGACTTTACATGTGGTCTATTTGACTGACATTATATTTCAGATCTTTTCAACAAAAAGTTGTCCGTTAGAGTATAAAGTGAAAAGCATTCCCTCTAGCCTAGAAGTAACCGAATGTTGATTGGAAAGGAGCAGGAAAACCTCAGCCAGAGCCACTGCCTCGATTTGCATTTGCAAACCTCTTGATTTCGTATTGAATATTCGTACACATATATTTTTCACAGAGTTCCATTTAAATTTTCGAATATACGGAAATAAGCTTCGTAGAATTTTAAGTTTGTAACATATCTCAAGTAACAAGAAGGGTAGTTTATTACCGCAAGAAGGAAGTAGGATTTTAGTATTTCAATAAATAATTTTAGTTTACTACAATGAAAAGTATAAGTATATCAGTTTTTAATCAAGTTACAATGAACTAACTAAAGTATAATTGTGAATTTATTTGCGAACGTAAAATGTCATTGAACACTGTAGATATATAATAAATATATTTCAAAAAGGATTGCACTTGGCATATATGATAATATGCAATTTAATGGTAGATATTTCAGTCTAGTTCGTTGATACAGTGTACGTTTTCTAGTAAGTCTAGCAAAATTATTGAAGATCACTGGAAGTGCTCCAGATGAAGAACTAGGGTTACGAAGATTATTTCAATATTTCAGAACAACAGAAATACCAGGTGTGCCGGTTAATAATTTTATTTTTTTCCGTCAAAAAAGAAAAACAGGTTTAATGTGGGAGGAAGGTACAAAGTAGTTTATTCAAAGTATAAGCCATCGCTAGTCACACATGTTATCCCTCTTTCTGCCAATTTTTGGATGCCCTCCCAGAAAAACTGTACATCTTTTGAGGTGGTCCAATCATGAAGCCACTTTTCGGTATCTCCGTAATTGTTGACCTGTTGAGTAGAAAATGCCTGAGACGTCGATGAAAACAAGTAGTAGTCGAAAGAGGGCAAGTGTGCTGAGTACGGCGGGTGGGGCAAGAGTTCCCAGACAAATGCAGGAATGGTGTCTATTACCGATTTCTCTGTTTGTGGTGGGGCGTTGTCGTGCTGCAAAATAATTTTGCCGTGTCCTGTAGCCCATTCTGGTCGCTTTTCAATCAATGTATGGTTCAAATTGATCATTTGTTGACGGTAGCGAACGGTACTAACTGTTTCACCTGGTTTCAGAAGCTCATGATGCACGATACCCTTCTAATCCCACAAAATGCACATCATTGTCTTCCTTCCAAAGCGATTCGGTCTTGAGGTCGATGTTGACGGTTGTCCTAGATCAACCCTTGATTTACTGCGTTTTGGATTATCAAAATATATCCATTTCTTGTATCGATGAAAGTCTTTCTTTTAAGACGAAAAAGCAAAACTTGCACACCGTTTCTGGCTTTTCCATCTGTCTGTCGTTCGGCTGATCTGGTACTCATTTTCTTATCTTCTGGATCTTTCCCATGATATGCTAACCATCGCAAATGGTTCGGCGACCAACAATCAACCTCTCTGCCACTTGTTATTGAGTTTGCGTATCGTCTTCGTCCAACAATGCTTCCAATTAATCATCTTCATTTATTTGGTTGCCCCGTGGGTTCTTTGTATTTCAAGTCGAAATCACCACTTTTGAATCGTCTAATTTAACATACACATGCATCTTGGATTGGAACATTGTCACCGTAAGTTTCCACTAGCATACGACGGCTTTCACTCTCGTTTATATTTGGATTGAACACGAAAAGCAGTAAGTGAAGCAAATATTCTTTATTTTGCTCGATACTCGACATGTTTACCACACGAAACACATATGACGCGAACTCAAAATCGTTTTAACATCAGTGGTGTTTTCAAAGGTACTATCATAGCAACAAAATGACGTAAGAGATTAGATTGTGAACCAACCCTTGTTTTCAGCGCCATTGTTACAAAAATTAAGAATTGTTAACCGGCACACCTTATAAATACAATATTTTTAGAATATTCGGATACTGACTAACAAGGGATAAAGTATATAACGTCATTAATATTTTTCGTACTTATATACAGTGACAGTATTAGTTTTACATCTACTACTGCAGTGCTGGCAGTAACACTACTACCATATTCGTATCAGTACCAAAAGTATTAGTATTGTATTGGTAATTAGCTGCTAGAAGAAATAATACAACTTTATTGGTTTCAGTACAACTACGGTTGTTGCTACAGCTTTAGTACTTAAGGTATTATTTGAAATTGTTCACTACTAGATTGTAACAAAATCGTTATACTATTAGTATCGAATTGCATTGGAACTACTACAGCGTAATACTACAATATTTCATCATGAAATAAAATTTTTGGTGTAGTTCTTGTACTATAATTTAGTAGTATTTTGTTACTTTAATACTGCTGTATTATTGTCAGTAGAGTATGTTACTATTCTAGAAGAATACAAGAGTAACAATTATATAGTAAAACATATTTTATCGGTCGTGCTATAGGCATTCCAAAAACTCTCTCACACATATTTTGACACAATCTCGCGCAACTTTGGAGTAGCTATTCATAATACAATAGTGTATAATTCTCCAATCTATTACCCACGTGCATATATATATATATTGAGGAGCTGCTGTGAATGAAATACATTGGCGATCACGATCACAGTGAGAGCGTCGGCTCTCGTCTCCCAACCCGTCTGGTCAGCGTGGGAGCAGTACACCAATTCCTCCCTTCGGGGAGAGGCCTCATCCACTAGTGGATTGAATATGGCTGGATTTATATATAT
>JAGDQP010009692.1:35301-58147 GCA_022664845.1 Lepisma saccharinum | reverse complement strand
TATTCAGCAAATACATTAGCGATAATTCCTCCATTAAGGACAGAAAGAGCCGAGAAACCGTAAATAAGGGGTCATTTGTGTAGGGTAACGTGGGGTAAAATGGGTATATTGGGGTAAAATGGTATAATTGAAACAAACCTTGTTTTCAGCATGTAGAAATTCCTTCTCCTCCCCACTAGCAAAATAATAATTATTTTGAACCTGAATCCCAGAATAATATTATCAGTTTCAGGTTGGAAACCCTAATTGTTGGCATCATCACTCTTCATTGCAGTAGAAGCCATTTTGTTCTGTAAAGTGTAGGTGAAAGAAATTTAAACCTTCAGAAACTTTGTTGAAGGAACAAGCAGGTCAATCGGAAAAAAGTAATTGCACATTCGATTTGTAGTACATAAGTTACTAATGTTTGTACAAATAGAAATATTTACTTACCGTTTAGTAGTAATGTAATAATAAGCAAAAATGAAAATGAGGTAAAACGGATATACTCTTTCTGATCAATGGGATAAAATGGGTATATCAAAAGTTAGACTTTGATAATTCCTTTAAAAGTTTAACGTGAAGTGAAAATGTTGTTTTTTCTTGTTTCATCAGGAAACTTGTGTTTCACAATGAAATTTGTGTTTCATCAAGAAATTTTATTCACTGAGCATTGTTTTAGTATGTGTGTAGACAAAACCTGTTTTTCGAAAGCCTGTAATTCAGATATTGATGGCATAGACCCACAAGTGGACATTTCTCAAATTATGCCAACCGCAGCCTTAAGCACTGTAGAATCTATTCATTTGTTTAATCCAGTGAGAGTTTCTTACAAGTAGCCTAGGCTAATAATTTCTAGCACGCTTCCTTTTGTTCTGTTATTTTCGGTTTTGCTTTACATTTATCAGTGTTTGTAGTTCTAGACTTAATGTTTTACAATTGAAAGAAATAAAGACTATTTATGTTTGTTAACTCTCTTCAGATTGTTTGGATACGTGGAAAATATTGTGTAACCTTTGTTCTAAAACAAATGCGATTTACTCTGGTTGTTTTTTCTCGTAGAAGGAACAGAAAACTAGTTTTCAAGAGGTTTGATTCTACGCATTTTCCCCATCAAAAGTGGGAAGATATAATACTCATTGGCAATTGAAATGTAATGAAGAAACACAAATACCCATTTTACTCCACATGTGGGGTAAAATGGGTTTATCGTTTTTTGTTTTTTCTTTATTGTTTCTGAGCTATTTGAGTAATTTAGGCAAACCTTGTAAACATATTGAATGTTATAATACACACTTGCCCTATACTATCATGATACTTACAAAGATTAGCCCACCCTACCCATTTTACCCCACCCTACCCTACTATTTTTTTAAAAAATATGGACAAATTGTAGAAGACCAAAGTAATAAAGGATTGCAACATTTAGCTAATACGTAATGTGGTTTCGTGGTCCGTGCAAATATGTTGTTTCATGTTTTTGAGTCAACTTCAGAAAAACAATTAAAAATATTTATCTCCTGTAACGCCTAGGTATAAGGAACCTGCTGCAAATGATATATCATGTCTTTGATGAAATACCTCAAATTGAATTGAATTTTTAAGTATTGTCTCGGAACGTTAAGTTCGTTGCTTTTTGCGACTACTTAAGTTAGAAATATGAGCTTCACTATAGGACAATAAATCACCAAGAAGTGAAATCCAAGGAGTGAAGGGGGTGAGGCTGAAATTTAAATTCCGCCCATAGTCACTGGTTCTGGACCCTGGACATTTCGATTGCTAAACCAATGCTCTACCAACTGAGCTACGCACAACTGTAAGCCATGTCCTTCTTCACTGTCAAACTTAATTATCAGACCACAGTGACGGGGTTGAAAATATTTGTTACAATTTAATAACAAAAACTTCAGTCAGGATTACCAGCATCAGGAATCGAACCCGAGTTATTTCTTTTAAGAAGACCGAGACACAGTAGCTCGCTGCTAATCTTGAAAGTATCCACAAAATAGTCTTCGGATAGGTTCCATGATCTTTGGAAGGGGTTAGAAGTCGGTCTTGGGAGGAAATGTATATTAAACATACATACAGGTGCATTAAATGTATACCTAAAATTATGTAAAGTTTATTTGAATTTGTATTTAGTTATTGCCTTTAGTAGGATTCCCAACATTGGATTGACCCATTCCAGGACAAATATTTGCCGATAGACCTGTGCATACTTATTTATCTGGGGGTGACTTAAGAAGCGAGGGACATACCCATTACCAGAGAAATATGTAAAAATAGAAAGTTGTTTGTAGCGCACGCGAATATATTTTTTTTAGCTCTTCAGTCTCCTTCTTTTGCTACTTCCAGCAGCCTCCAAGCAATAATCAATCTAGAAACCTGATTCCATTCATGCAGAGGCGTCATTTAGGGAGGGCACTGACCCTTAAGTTTGAGAATATAATATAGAGGCCACAGTGGCTCAGTTGGTAGAGCGCTCACCTCTGGTGCTAGGGGTCGTCGGATCGATCCCTGCTCATGCAATGTGGACTTTGTGGTGGACAAAAACCGTGCGCGTCGGTTTTCCCGGGGTGCTCCAGTTCCCTCCCACTTTCTGCATTCCACCAATTCATCCCATCATCATCCATCCAGCCTGAGCCATAGTTGTCTAAAGGTCTTAAAATAAATTTAAAAATTCAAGCATCTAGGTGACTGGATTCTAATGTTAATTATTATTAATGGCATTTTTGTTATTGTATAAATATTCGCAATTAGTGTTTTGTCTATTGTTGAATGCCTAAAGTATGTCAGTATACTTTTAAGAAGTGGACCTACAGATTTCTGGTAAAATGAATTCCAAATTTTCCTTTCATGAGGATTGAACGTGCAACTTTGCATATAGCAGAGGAGCGCGATTGCCACTCGGCCACCTTTATGTTATTTTAGGTACATGATTTTTGTTCGTGTATGAACATTTTGGGCATAAGTGTGTAGAAGATAAGTAGTTTGGTTTGCCTATTCCTTTTTTATATCTTTTAAAAGAAGTTAGAAGGGCTGGGTTTTCATTGTTCTACTTCAGCACATACTACTTGAAATGTGTGATTCCAAGATTTCTGAATGTACATGCCTTAATGTGTAGAGTCTACTGTTTTGGTCATTTTTTCTAAGCGGCCTGTATATTTTTTTAGAGAGTATTGCTGTTTTACTACTTCACATCCCAAATAGCACATCCACGTCGGCCGATATGGGCATACTGGATTTTACGACACCGATCGATATCGCTCAATGACATGGGCCCCATATTGGATGGAAAATATTTTGACCAATATCGGTCAACGATATTGATCGACATCGCAGATCGACATCGATTATCGACATTGCTCAATATCGGAAATCGACATTGCTCAATATCGGAAATCGACATCGCTCAATATCGGTCATTGACATTGTGAACATAATGTAATTCTGATTTCTTTCTTTGTTTTTTAAAAAAAAGGAATTCCCTTTTTTATATAGGAGCACCAACATAGACAAACCAACATGAAATAGTAAAACAATTTAGAAATTGTTTTCCCTTTCCATAATATTCTTGTTAAAGCGTTTATCATGTTCGTCGCTATAAATTTATCAAATCTTCCGGAAAATATTCGTTATTAGAATGAAGAAAGTGAACGTTTACACTCTTATTGCAACCCAACTTCGTGAAGTATTGTTATATTGTTTTACCAATACTCCTCTAGTCTGGCTGTTTGTAATCCCCTAGAAAGTTACCGGTACCATATCCAAGGTGGTCTCTATCTCTGTCTATCACTGATTTATCTTTTTCTCAAAATCTTTGTCTTTCATTATCCTTTGTATTGAGGAACAACACAATTTATTATTACAATATTATTATTATAATTTTATTATTACAATTATTGTTGTAATAATGTTATTATTACATTAATAGTATTATACATATACAGAAATTTTTTCGCTCCCGGGAGAATAAACTAGCAAAGCTCGAAATGTTCATATTCCAGTCATTACTATACTGTGATACAATCACCTCGTCATGTTCAGGAATTTACTTTCTTAGTTCAAATTACACGAACGGTTTTGACGCACCTCTGAAAGAGAACTATGTCGATCAAAACGCCATGTAAGGTCGCTAGATTCTTTTCGAACTTGAATAGATAGTGTTTTATGTAGAATGCACTGAGGAATTTGAGTGCAGGAGATTCTCCCTCTCTGTGTGTATGTATGTATGTATATGTGTATGAGAATATGTTTGCAGAATAGCGGTTTTCGAGGATGTTGGTCATGTTACACACTCACCTTTTCAGGAACGTCATTGCTAAGCGAGGAATTTTCCTGCTTCCTCGTAACGCTCATACTCCTTTTCCCGTATCATCCTCTTAATGAGACTAATCAATGTTAACACAGATTTATTCAAATGATATTGCACACAATTATGTTTTCGGTCCCAAAACATTTTCTACATAGTATAAAGCACTCACATTTCTTGACTACTCTGTAACGAAGAAGAAAACTGTGTCCCATTAAATTTCAAACTTCCTGCTCTTAGAGCTCTATGCAGTTCGGCCACCATTTTCACACTCTTTGTAGTAAATCAAACAATAGTCGACCATGAAAGTTCGCGAAAGTATCTGTTTGTATCTGTTTTCCATTCCCATAATATTCTTGTTAAAGCGTTTACCATGTTCGTCGCTATAATTTCCCCAAAATTTTCGGGAAAATATTCGATATTGGTATCAAGAAAGTGAACGTTTACACTCTTATTGCAACCCAACTTCCTTAGGTTTTGTTATATTTTTTTACCAATAATCCTCTAATCTTGATGTTTGTAATACTATGGAAAGTTAACGGTACCAGATCCAAGGTGGTCTCTGTCTCTCTCTTTCTCTTTCAATCTCTCTTTGTCTCTCTTTCTCTTTCAATTTCTCTTTGTCTCTTTCTCTCTCTCTCTATGTATCTATCTATCTATTTCTATCTCTGATTTATCGTTTTCTCAAAATCTTTGTCTTTCATTACACTTTGTTTTGAGGAACAACACAATTTAATATTACAAAGTTATTATTATTATAATTTTATTATTACCATTATTATTGTAATAAATTTATTATTAAAACAATAGTATTATACATATACAGATTTTTTTTCGCTCCCGGGAGAATAAACTAGCAAAGCTCGAAATGTTCATATTTCAGTCATTACTCTGATGTGATACAATCAACTCGTCATGTTCAGGAATTTACTTTCTTAGTTCAAATTACACGAACGGTTTTGACACACCTCTGAAAGGGAACTATGTCGATCAAAACGCCATGTAAGGTCGCTAGATTCTTTTCGAACTTGAATAGATAGTCTTTTATGTAGAATGCACTGAGGAATTTGAGTGCAGGAGATTCTCCCTCTCTGTGTGTATGTATGTATGTATATGTGTATGAGAATAGGTTTGCAGAATAGGTGTTTTCGAGGATGTGGGTCATGTTACACACTCACCTTTTGAGGAACGTCATTGCTAAGCGAGGAATTTTCCTGCTTCCTCGTAACGCTCATACTCCTTTTCCCGTATCATCCTCTTAAAGAGACTAATATATGTTAACACAGATTTATTCAAATGATATTGCACTCAATTATGTTTTCGGTCCCAAAACGTTTTCTACATAGTATAAAGCACTCACATTTCTTGACTACTCTGTAACGAAAAAGAAAACTGTGTCCCATTAAATTTCAAACTTCCTGCTCTTAGAGCTCTATGCAGTTCGGCCACCATTTTCACACTCTTTGTAGTAAATCAAACAATAGTCGACCATGAAAGTTCGCGAAAGTATCTGTTTTCCATTTCCATAATATTCTTGTTAAAGCGTTTACCATGTTCGTCGCTTTAATTTACCCAAAATTTTCGGGAAAATATTCGATATTGGAATGAAGAAAGTGAACGTTTCCACTCTTATTGCAACCCAACTTCCTTAGGTTTTGTTATATTGTTTTACCAATAATCCTCTAATCTTGATGTTTGTAATACTATGGAAAGTTAACGGTACCAGATCCAAGGTGGTCTCTCTCTCTCTCTTTCACTTTCAATCTCTCTTTGTCTCTCTTTCCCTCTCTCTCTCTCTCTCTCTCTATCTATCTATCTATCTATTTCTATCTCTGATTTATCGTTTTCTCAAAATATTAATCTTTCATTACCCAGTGTATTGAGGAACAACATGATTTATTATTACAATATTATTATTGTAAATTTATTATTACAATTATTGTAAAAAGTTTATTATTACAACAGTAGTATTATACATATACCTACAGAATTTTTTTCGCTCCCGGGAGAATAAACTAGCAAAGCTCGAAATAATAATATTCCAGTCATTACTCTGATGCGATACAATCAATTCGTCATGTTCAGGAATTTACTTTCTTATTTCAAATTACACAAACGGTTTTGACACACCTCTGAAAGCGAACTATGCCGATCAAAACGCCATGTAAGATAGCTTGATTATTTACGAACTTGAAAAGATAGTGTTTTATGTAGAATGCACTGAGGAATTTGAGTGCAGGAGATTCTCCCTCTCTGTGTGTATGTATGTATGTATATGTGTATGATAATATGTTTGCAGAATAGCGGTTTTCGAGGATGTGGGTCATGTTACACACTCACCTTTTGAGGAACGTCATTGCTAAGCGAGGAATTTTCCTGCTTCCTCGTAACGCTCATACTCCTTTTCCCGTATAATTCTCTTAATGAGACTAATCAATGTTAACACAGATTTATTCAAATTATATTGCACACAATTATGTTTTCGGTCCCAAAACATTTTCTACATAGTATAAAGCAGTCACATTTCTTGACTACTCTGTAACGAAGAGAAAACTGTGTCCCATTAAATTTCAAACTTCCTGCTCTTAGAGCTGTATGCAGTTCGGCCACCATTTTCACACTCTTTGTAGTAAATCAAACAATAGTCGACCATGAAAGTTCGCGAAACTATCTGTTTGTATCTGTTTTCCATTTCCATAATATTCTTGTTAAAGCGTTAACCATGTTCGTCGCTATAATTTCCCAAAAATTTTCGGGAAAATATTCGATATTGGAATGAAGAAAGTGAACGTTTACACTCTTATTGCAACCCAACTTCCTGAGGTTTTGTTATATTTTTTTACCAATAATCCTCTAATCTTGATGTTTGTAATACTATGGAAAGTTAACGGTACCAGATCCAAGGTGGTCTCTGTCTCTCTCTTTCTCTTTCAATCTCTCTTTGTCTCTCTTTCTCTTTCAATTTCTCTTTGTCTCTCTTTCTCTCTCTCTCTTTCTCTCTCTCTCTCTCTCTATCTATCTATCTATCTATTTCTATCTCTGATTTATCGTTTTCTCAAAACCTTTATCTTTCATTACCCAGTGTATTGAGGAACAACATGATTTATTATTACAATATTATTATTGTAAAATTATTATTACAATTATTGTTGTAAAAAATTTATTATTACAACGGTAGTATTATACATATACAGAAATTTTTTCGATCCCGGGAGAATAAACTAGCAAAGCTCGAAATATTAATATTCCAGTCATTACTCTGATGCGATACAATCAACTTGTCATGTTCAGGAATTTACTTTCTTAGTTCAAATTACCGAACGGTTTTGACGCACCTCTGAAAGGGAACTATGTCGATCAAAACGCCATGTAAGGTCGCTAGATTCTTTTCGAACTTGAATAGATAGTGTTTTTATGTAGAATGCACTGAGGAATTTGAGTGCAGGAGATTCTCCCTCTCTGCGTGTATGTATGTATGTATATGTGTATGGGAATATGTTTGCAGAATAGCGGTTTTCGAGGATGTGGGTCATGTTACACACTCACCTTTTGAGGAACGTCATTGCTAAGCGAGGAATTTTCCTGCTTCCTCGTAACGCTCATACTGCTTTTCCCGTATCATCCTCTTAAAGAGACTAATATATGTTAACACAGATTTATTCAAATGATATTGCACACAATTATGTTTTCGTTCCCAAAACGTTTTCTACATAGTATAAAGCACTCACATTTCTTGACTACTCTGTAACGAAGAAGAAAACTGTGTCCCATTAAATTTCAAACTTCCTACTCTTAGAGCTCTTTGCAATTGGTCCACCATTTACATACTCCTTGTAGTAAATCAAACAATAGTCGGCCATGATAGTTCGCGTCAGTATCTGTTTGTATCTGTTGTCCCTTTCCATAATATTCTTGTTAAAGCGTTTACCATGTTCGTCGCTATAATTTCCCCAAAATTTTCCGGAAAATATTCGATATTGGAATGAAGAAAGTTAACGCTTACACTTTTATTGCAACAAAACTTCGTGAAGTTTTGTTATATTGTTTTACCAATAATCCTCTAATCTTGATGTTTGTAATACTATGCAAAGTTAACGGTACCAGATCCAAGGTGGTCTCTCTCTCTCTCTTTCACTTTCAATCTCTCTTTGTCTCTCCTTCTCTCTCTCTCTCTCTCTCTCTCTCTCTCTCTCTCTCTCTATCTATCTATCTATCTATTTCTATCTGTGATTTACCGTTTTCTCAAAATCTTTATCTTTCATTACCCAGTGTATTGAGGAACAACACGATTTATTATTACAATATTATTATTGTAAATTTATTATTACAATTATTGTTGTAAAAAGTTTATTATTACAACAGTATTATTATACATATACAGAATTTTTTTCGATCCCGGGAGAATAAATTAGCAAAGCTCGAAATATTAATATTCCAGTCATTACTCTGATGCGATACAATCAATTCGTCATGTTCAGGAATTTACTTTGTTATTTCAAATTACACGAACGGTTTTGACGCACCTCTGAAAGCGAACTATGACGATCAAAACGCCATGTAAGATAGCTTGATTCTTTACGAACTTGAATAGATAGTGTTTTATGTAGAATGCACTGATGAACTTGAGTGCAGGAGATTCTCTTTCTCTGTGTGTATGTATGTATATATATGTGTATGAGAATATGTTTGCAGAATAGCGGTTTTCTAGGATGTGGGTCATGTTACACAGTCACCTTTTGAGGAACGTCATTGCTAAGCGAGGAATTTTCCTGCTTCCTCGTAACGCTCATACTCCTTTTCCCGTATCATCCTCTTAATGAGACTAATCAATGTTAACACAGATTTATTCAAATGATATTGCATACAAGGATGTGTTCGGTCCCAAAAGTTTTCTACATAGTAAAAAGGAGTCACATTTCTTGACTACTCTGTAACGAAGAAGAAAACTGTGTCCCATTAAATTTGAAACTTCCTACTCTTAGAGCTCTTTGCAATTGGTCCACCATTTACATACTCATTGTAGTAAATCAAACAATAGTCGGCCATGATAGTTCGCGTCAGTATCTGTTTGTATCTGTTTTCCCTTTCCATAATATTCTTGTTAAGGCGTTTATCATTAATGTCGCTATAATTTCCCCAAATTTTCCTGAAAATATTCGTTATTGGATTGAAGAAAGTGAACGCTTACACTCTTATTGCAACCCAACTTCGTGAAGTTTTGTTATATTGTTTTACCAATTATCCTCTAGTCTTTCTGTTTATAATCCCCTAGAAAGTTACCGGTACCATATCCAAGGTGGTCTCTATGTCTGTCTATCACTGATTTATCTTTTTCTCAAAATCTTTGTCTTTCATTACCCTTTGTAATGACGAACTTCACAATTTATTATTACAATATTATTATTATAATTTTATTATTACAATTATTGTTGTAATAATGTTATTATTACAACAATAGTATTATACATATACAGAAATTTTTTCGCTCCCGGGAGAATAAACTAGCAAAGCTCGAAATGTTCATATTCCAGTCGTTACTCTGATGTGATACAATCAACTCGTCATGTTCAGGAGTTTACTTTCCAAGTTCAAATTACACGAACGGTTTTGAGGCACCTCTGAAAGGGAACTATGTCGATCAAAACGCCATGTAAGGTCGCTAGATTCTTTTCGAACTTGAATAGATAGTGTTTTATGTAGAATGCACAGAGGAATTTGAGTGCAGGAGATTCTCCCTCTCTGTGTGTATGTATGTATGTATATGTGTATGAGAATATGTTTGCAGAATAGCGGTTTTCGAGGATGTGGGTCATGTTACACACTCACCTTTTCAGGAACGTCATTGCTAAGCGAGGAATTTTCCTGCTTCCTCATAATGCTGATACTCATTTTCCGCGATCATCCTCTTATTGAGACAAAGTAATGTTAACACAGATTTATTCAAATGATATTGCACACACGGATGTTTTCGACCCCAAAACATTTTCTACATAGTATAAAGCACTCACATTTCTTGACTACTCTGTAACGAAGAAGAGAATTGTGTCCCATTAAATTTCAAACTTCCTACTTTTAGATCTCTTTGCAATTGGTCCACCATTTACATACTCCTTGTAGTAAATCAAACAATAGTCGGCCATGATAGTTCGCGTCAGTATCTGTTTGTATCTGTTGTCCCTTTCCATAATATTCTTATTAAAGCGTTTACCATGTTCGTCGCTATAATTTCCCCAAAATTTTCCGGAAAATATTCGATATTGGAATGAAGAAAGTGAACGCTTACACTTTTATTGCAACAAAACTTCGTGAAGTTTTGCTATATTGTTTTACCAATAATCCTCTAATCTTGAGGCTTAAAATGAAAAAGAATCGTCAGCGAAATCCCTCGGCAGAAATCTGTCTGAATCGCTGATGCCGATAACCAACATTTTCAGCGGCAGCCGATGCTTATGGTTAAAAGTTTGTAACATCTTTGATCTTTTCTTAGTTTTAACGCCATACCATTGTATGAATGGTGTAATACACTATATCGAGGAATTGGGTTTGTGTACTGCAACCAGAGGAAGCATTTTATTTTTTTTTATTTTAACGCCACACACACATATACAGATGTCGTAATCGATTATATCTAGGAATTGAGACCGTGTGCTGCAACTAGAGGAAGCATTTGAATTTTTTCCTTTCAACGCCACACACACATATACACATGGTGTAATCGATTATATCGAGGAACTGAGACCGTGCACTGCAATGAGAGGAAGCATTTGAATTATTCCTCGTTATGTCATACACATTTATATGCCTCACATTCCTGTTTGAAGCATTAATTTCAAATTTTTCCTCACAACACCTATGTAGAGTTAGATAGTTCCTCGGAAAGAAAATTATTATTTTTGGGCTTAATTTTAACTTGGAGAATTGAAAATCAGATTTTTCCTAACAAAAGAGACATGCTTAATTGATCAGAAGCCCTGAAATTAAAATCGAGACGATTCCTCGAAAAGCATATGTTGAACGCGCACTCCTCGGTATTTCACACTGCAAACTATAGGTGTGTGTGTGTGTGTGTGTGTGTGTGTGTGTGTGTGTGTGTGTATATATATATATATATATATTAACACGCCATAATTTTGAAGATATTTGAACATTTTTTAAAATGTTGTTTCTAAGCTTAATAGCTCGGTTAGTTCGTTAATGGGCAAAAGCGGTCACCATCTTGGATCCAAAATGGCCACCGAACCCATTGTTGTATAGAATACACAGTCTAAACCTTGGGGCTATTGAAATCAAATTTGGCATAAAGGTACAACATCACTGTTTGATTACGAAAGTGTTACCTAATGAGTTCAAAGACGTCATCTTGGATCCAAAATGGCGAAAGCAAGAAATCCATTTTCCATATCTTTTGAGCTAGAGATACGAAATTTGGCACAAAGATGTATTGTTACTAGTAGTTCAAAAATATTACGAAATGGTGAAAAAGTCGCCAACTTGGATCCAAAATGGCCGCCGAACCCATTGTTGTATAGAATACACAGCCTAAACGGCTGCGACTAGAAATATCAAAGTTGGTAACCCGGTACATTATCATTTGTATGTTACTAAAATATTACATGATGTATCCCAAGACGCCACCTTGGATCAAAAATGGCGGACTTAAAAATCAATTTTCGACACCGTTTGAGCTAGAGATACGAAATTTGGCACAAAGGTGCACTCCCCAGCGTAGTGAGGAAAACTGGGGAGTCACTTGAATTTAAACGTGACGGCCACTCGTTCTAGAAAGCCTCTAATACGCCTGTTCGTGGCTACGAGACGCACAGCGCTGACCACACTGCCGTCACCAAGGTGGACGTAGATCCACCAAGAACGAGTAGATGGCGTTGGGGCAGACTCAGGACCTCTCGGTCTGTAACGCCGGTGGTTATTTTTTATTTTAAATAGAGTTCATATTTAAGAAATTAAGAAGTACATGAATGTTTAAGTAGTATTGAATACGACATGCCAACCTACAATGAAGTTTGATACCTGATTGATGAGAACAGTTAATAAGTAATAAAATATACTTACTGAGAATTGAGTATGTATCCTTTTAATTTACTTGAAGTAATGAACTCATTATGGAAATAGATTTGGTAATCAAAGGATGAACTTTAGTGACCACATCGTTCTGTATAGCTGTTTCTCATATATTCTCGGTCGAAGTAAGTTGGATCACTCTTCGTCGTTAAAGAATATGATAGCTACCTACTTCGGAAGATATTTTATACAAAACCATTAATATTCCAGAAGTAACACGATAAATTAGAATTATCTAATTTAAGTTTAGGTACACTAAATTATGGAAGTTTTCTTATTACTACTGACTCAACTGATGCTCCTTTAATTTAATGTAACATTTTATAATTATTTAAATAATTTAATTAATTAATTATTAAGCATATACTATAACCGTGCTAAACTTAAAAACTTTCTTACAGGAACATAACATGTTTTCTTACCAATATTATATTCGAGATAACACAAAGTGTTAATGTGTTCAGTTTAACATATATTTTGTTATTGACGTCCGTTTATTTGTAATTATATTTTTGCTAGTGATTCACAACTGATATAGCAATTTTCCTCTTCTAGCTTCTTTTGACTTAAAATTCATTTTCGACAAACAGTTAAATTAATATATGTATTAGATTGCATTTTAAGAAATATGATGTAGAGGAAGTTTAATAGAAACTTCATAGAAAATTTTGTTTTTTAAAGATGAATATTTTAGACATTCAATCACTAATTGAGACCTGCACTGTTATTTATTTATAAGTACTTATGATCTTTTAAGGATACGAATATATATACTGTAAATATTTTTAAAAATCACTATTTTTGACTTTTTGTTATTTTGTAGACCATGTGAAGAAACTTTTCTCAGATGCACTCTAAATAATATTCCTTTTGACTGTTGTTCATACATCGAGTACTTACCAACAAATAGTTTGAAATGCTTCATATTTAATTCTCCACAAACAAGGTAAATAACTAGGAAAAAATCGCCAAATTCCGTTACTATACTTTGTTGTTTAGCAAATGAGATATTGTTATAGACATATTTTGCTTCTTGAAAACTTATGAAATTGAATATGCATAAAATGGCAGATATCTTCTATAACATGAGCAGAAACAATTTTCATTTACTTTATTTCATCTTTACGTCAAGGTCAATTAAGTTCAATATAATGTTGATAGACATATTTAACAATCCAACATAATTCATAGCTTCACTCCACAATAGTAGTAAGATTAACGTATTATTATTATTTTGCGAATGAAACAAAGCAAGACTACGTTTAGTATTTACAGTCGTTTTTTTTTTCATTTTGACCAAATTTCTTTCTTGCTATCTGCCTCTTTTCTTTCTTCTTTCCACGCTGCTCCAGTGCCTTTCCTCTTTTTTTTCCTCTTGGCTAATACGTCAATTATTAATTTACTCTTGGTTCTATAAAATTGGACTGTTTTGTGAGACGATCAGCTTTTATTCTTTGATGAGTCCGTAAAATTTTAGTTGTGTTTCTAATGTCGCTGCGGAATGTTTGAATTCCTCTTTGCGTGAGAGCCTTAGAACTCACCTGTGAGTTTGGGGCCAATATTTTAATTATGATTTTTCGTTTTTTCTCGATGTTCTCAATGTCTGCTTCCCTGTTCAGAATTAGTGTTTACTATCCATAGAGACATTATTTTTTTATGACTGTATTATATTATCTTAGTTCCGCTTGTTTAGAAATGCTCTGTTTAATGTAAACATTTTGGGTGATACGAAATCCTAATTCCATTTTCTGGCATTTCGTTTCTTTGGCTTTTGTTTCTATTCCGTTTTCCTGAATTATGTCACCAAGGTACTAAAATTGTGGGGATCTCTTAATTTCGCCGTATTTTCTTTCCCTGTATTTTGGTGCTTGTTTTAACAGGTTTTATGTTATATTTTCTCGAATGATATCTGTAGACCTACTTTCGCAGCTGCTTTTTTTAAAGATATCTGTTTGGCCGTTGGAATGTCGCGAGTAATGATTGCCAGGTCGTCTCCAAATCTCAAACAGTGTATTTCTAATTTTCGTCTACCTGATATAAATGGTTGATTAATTTTGAGGATTAGTTTTAGGTTTATTCATCTTTTCTTCCTTTCTCGAGGACACAGTTGAAATGTCAGTTCTTGTCAGAAGAGCTCTGAGGTTACTTCATGGATTTAACTATGGACTTTGTCAGTCTCTGTTTATGTTTGACAGGGTTTTGATGACTAGGCCTTGTTCGTTCAGTAGGTGGAACAGCTATAAGCTATCCTAAAGTAAACGAATGTGCAGACTAAGTTCTTGATACAGATTATTTAATGTCTGATATTTAATTTTACGTTCATAATTTGCTTTCAGAATCATCTACCTGGTCTGAATCCTGCTTAGTACTCTTCATTTTGATGTTCTGCCTTGCCGCAAAAACATTTGGATAGCATTGGTGCTAGTGAGATTCATGTATAATTATTTATATCAGTCCTGTCTTCTTAATTATGTAACGTGTGAATCAATGTTTTTTTTTATTTTAATCTTCTTGTATTTGTTATGTTTTTCACAATTCTTTTGTAATTTCTGTGAGTTCCTTCCCGGAGGTTGTTTCTGCTGCTTCTATTATCTCAGCCACGATCCTATCTTTACCAGTTGTTTGGTTACTTTTGGTCCTTTTTTAATCTGGAGTTTCCATCCTCATCTGGTGGTGGCGAATTTGAATTGTTTCTTCGGGTTCTTCCGATGGTAGAATCATCGTATCTGTTCGGGGAAATTGAGGAGTCTTTCAAAATATTTTGGAAGCTCCTTGCAATTCTCTTGAATGTTTAAGGCCATTTATTGACTACTGACTTTCTATTTTCAACCACAGATGCTGGGGTAGATACCCTGTAAGTTTGGTTTTAAAGGGTTTGTAAAAAATTTCGTTGTGTTTTTTTTAATGTCCCTGGAGTAGTTTGTCCTTTTCATCTTTTCTTTTAGTTCGTTTAATTATTTTTGTGGTTCCTTCTTTACTATTTTATATAGTTGCTATCTATTGTAGTATTATTCCAATTTATTTATGCTGGTTGTCGTGACTTGCTTTCTTATTAGCATCCTATGTTCTATCACGAGTGTTTAGTGTGTTTTTCATAAGAATTAGATGTTTGATTGATCGAAAATCTTACGTTTCAGTTGCTGCCAATCTTTGCTTCTCTTTTGTCTAACAGATGCATCAATGAGATTGAAATTTTGCTGGTTTCCAATTTCAGAATTGCTAGTTTTTTATGTGTCTCCGGATTTCAGTTTCAGTTTAATAATTGTGAAGTACTGCTCGTAATCTGTGTTTACATTTCCTCTGACTTGGATATCCATTATTTCTCTGTGATTCGGACAAGTCATTGCTACATATTATATTTGGAATTCGCCTTTTCTTTAGTTTGGAAGGTTACTTTTTAAAGTGCGTTGCCATGATTTTGCTTTAGAATGTCCTGTAGAATTCGATTCCCCTCTGTCCGTTATAGTTGGTACATTTGTGTGTAGATAGTTATCGATTGTTCTCTTGAATTTCCTTTCTTTGCTTAATATTATGCGCTGAAGTCAGATACTAAGATCTTGACACGATTTTCTGTGAATTCGAAACAAATTGGTTCTAATGTTTCCCAGGATGTGTTTACTTTCTTGAGGTTTCTTTTATTTCTTCGTTGACTGGCATGTGTGAATTGATTAGTGTATACGTTTTTTGTACATATTTTAGTGTAATTGTCATTAATCTGTTAACTACGGATTTTACGTTCTTGATTGAGTTTAATTTTTTTTTTGTTGATTGCAAAAGCTATTTTTAAGTGTGGTGTGTGCCTGAGTATTCCTTTGTCAGTCTTGCTTTTGAAGCGTCTATACTTTCCAAGATCTGGTTTGTTTTCATCTGTGAGTTTTGTTTCTTTGAGTGCCAATATTTAGATTTATTGTTTGGTTAATGTTTCCTGTAATTCGTAGTTTTCCTTCTCGCGGATGTCACTTTATATTTGGCGTACCGAAAAGAGTGCTGGTTTTGAGACTAAGTTTTCCAGCGTCAGTATGATTACGTGTCAATGCCGACTCTCTGGAATCCGAAATACTGGTTGTACGTTCTTGACAGTATTGCACTCATTATCTTCTAGGGTAAAGTATTGCTTCCTGTCACGCTTTATAATATTTGATTATTAAAAGGTTGGACCGAAATCCACTTGGTTTGGACTGGAGTTGTCGGTTCCAGATCATTTTTTGGTACTTCCGCCCTCTGTTCCTTTTGGGAACATCTTCTCCTTTTCCGCCATCGAGGTTGTTCACCGGTCAATCTTCTCCTCTGTTGATCCACGGATGTTTATTTTTCTCAGCCTTATTCACACCTGTCCTATATATCTACAGGACCTTCCTCTATTATTTATTGGGACGTGCCGTGTCGGAGATGAGGACTCCCACCCACTGTCCAACGAAGGGCTATGTCTGTCTTCTACTCCATTCAAAACCAACACCCACATAAGCAAATTAGATACTGAGTCTATTTTACATATTATATGATTATGGTTTCGGTCATTTCAATTATTTGTTTATTTTTGAAGATATTCTATGTTACAATGTTAGAAAAGTATATATTCAAAGCAAATACAAATTCATTACTTGGAGAATTCGTTTTAAACTTTGGTATAATGTATTAGGAATTGTAGATGAAAAACACATTTATATTCGAATATTTTCTAAACAAATAATTGTGTAAAGAAAAGTAGATGAAAATAATACTATCATACCAAAACAGTAGGTACAAGTGTCATGAACAATTTATTTTTCTATGTGGCTCCTTTAATTAAAATTCAAAAGTTAAGAGAATTGTCACTTATTTTAAGAGATGAATTATTTTGCAGTACTTGTGCGGAAATTGATATTACTAGCTTCCATAATATAAATAGTTTTCATGAATAAGTTACACGAGCCATAAATGTGTAAAGTGAATAAATAAAAATTAAGCACATAGATACCCAGACCATAAATATGTGTGAGACTTTTGAAATTTTATGTACTTACTAAAGGAAAGAAATAAGTCTAATCTTTGAAGATCAATTATGTATAAGTAGAAAATAATGAAAATATTCCACTGAATGAATTCAAAATTGGAAGCTTCTTTCATCAGACTATTAAATTATTACACCGGTTAATTTAATTGTAGTATGATTCAATACATTACGCAAGCATCAAATACAAAGCAAAACATCTGAAACGGTCTGTAGAAAGTGGCAGATCTTCAGCATATTTTAACACCTTCCCACTGATTCCGATCTTGCCCTTTCTTCTGTCTTAATGCAGATTTATTTCCTTTATATTGTTAGGAATTGGTAAGTCTTTTCTCATTTTCTCTTTGAATCAAGCATTCAATTACGTTTCTCAATATACAATCCCGGCATAAACAAGGGCCAAATCCGTCTATTTTATTCCCGTCTTTAAATATAATTTTTCGTACATATTTATTTTATTCAGCACTTGTTAATTATATATTTTCTGTGTCCAATTGAAGTTTTATTTTTTCCTCACCTATATTTCTTATGCTTTTCAATATTGTTTCTTGAGCCTGTCGTGTGATTATTTTTTGGGATTCTCACTAAAGTACACTCAAAAAACTTAATAAATATTTTCCGCGATCTATAACTATTAATCCGTAGGAGAATGCCATGTTAATAGAAATCTCCTCCCTCTTTAATGTTCTCTTCTTCATTTCGTCTCATACTTCATATTTTTACTTGAAATATCATCCCAGCTTCTTCAAATATACTTCCCAATTTTCATGTAGGCCTTGATTTTATTTCCTGCAACTACGTTTCTCTTTGTGTTTGTTACATTTATCGATGTTTGTTACAGCTTTCATTCACTGTTTCGTGATCATTTTAAGTGGCTTCTTACTCTGCAACAGTAACCATGTCATCCTAATATCTAAAATATTTTATTTTGTTATGCTGGTTCTCAGTCCTCCATTATTAACACAACCTTTCAAATTTGCTGTGTGATATTTACTAAGTATATTTAAGGTAGGACCAAATCTTGTATGAATGCTCTAGCTATTGAAGTTGTTGATGTCACGTGGATCTCCACTTTTGCCCTTATTCTTTGGTTCAACTCGTACAAGTTTCTTTACAGGCTTCTCATCTTACTTATCTTCATCTGCATTCTTGAGAACATTTATTATATTTTGGGAGTTTACTCAGTCGAATATTGTTCTTAAATCAACAAAATACATACATATATCTCAATATTTCTGTGTACTTCTCATCGATTATTATTAACAAGCAGATAGCGTAGATTCTTTCTTTCCGAAATCCAAATTAGTCCTCTTCAATAAATAAAATAATTCTATAGAATAATCTTAAGTTCAATATTGGTAGAATAAATGTTAGCTAAATGCGCTATAAAAACTGATTCTTTGATAATTTTTATATCTTCTTACATTATCCGTCTTTCCCATTGCGATCATTACTGCTTGTAGAAATTTACTTTGCCATTAACATCAGCCATAAATTCCGCATTATGTTCCAAGTAATGTGTTATGACACATTCTACAAGTTGGTTATAAATTCAATGGGAGTAGCAGCGATACCTATTTCTCCACCTTTCCTGATCTCATCTAGAGTCTTTCTAAATTTTTCACTGAGTAGTTTGAACACTTTTTCGTAATAAAGTATTCCTGCAATTCTCATATATAAAGTGTTTATGGATGTTAGGCTGTTTCCTAGTCTCTACCTGTTTTTCTTCTTTTTCCCATCAGTCAATATTCCACGTTGGTCCTAAGAAGACTACCATATTTATTCTTATAACCCGATATCTTTTATTCAAGCACATTCTTACTCTATATTGTTAAACCACAGCATATGGCTTCTCATATATTGTTTGCTGGGGTTCTACTCATGTCAAGTGCCATATTCTTCAACATTCTTCTGTAAGTATAAAGGTATATTTAGAATATATCTTGGAGTTGGATTAATTTAATGACTTTTAATAAATTACTAAGGCTTCGAGATATCTTTTCTTTTACATTTCTATGAATCTTAGGAAAACATAATGGCAATGATCTCTTAAAGCGTGTCAATATAATAGATTATAATCGTCCTCAATATATACAAATAAAATCTACACCATTTGGTGTAGTAAGTAGGAGGCACATAGAATACAATTCATATACTGCTTCGGATGCGCGAACAAAAATTTACGTGCTATCTTTTAGCATGTCACATAGACTTTTGTTCGCGCATACGCCTCATTTGGTGTAAGGATACTATTGAATCTCAGTGTTCAAACCGATATTAGAGAGAAATATCTTTAAACAAATTAGTGCTAGTTAAACCATTGATTGTGTCGTCCTTGACACTGGTTATAATAGTTCTCTCATTTGGATTTAATTAATGACCATTGCTCCTTTGGACTATTTTTATGATTAAAATAGCTAATAATTAAAAATGACAAATAATTAGCTTGATATTTGTGCATTAGAATTTAGAATTTAATTTAAATATTCTTCATTGGTTAGAACATATTTTAACTGTGTTATTGTACTATAAAGGAAAAAGCGAATAACAGCTATGCTAACAACAGACGGAGTTGTTGAAACAGCATTTCTAATTCACAAGACTGGAGGAAGAAATTACTATGTAAGTATTTAATTTAATTTGAAGATTATTTTTATATGGAATTAGATAATTACTACACTACCAAAAAGAAATATATTTTAAAATAACAATGAACCTTACTATTCAATTCAGTTATATGCATGCTATGTTTAGAAAAGTGATTTGTTCGAGTTTAAAGTTTCTAAAAGCATTGTTTGTATAAATATGATTTAAATTAAACCAGTTATTGGTTCGTTTCTAGTAATAATCCATTAATAACATCACAAATTTACAGGAAATATTTTATATGAAAGATGGCTACATTGACAATTTGGGTGCCTTATGACGGGAACAGCCAGAGTATATTTATATTGTGTTTCATATTTTATATCCCAAATTTGGTGCATATACGTCAACAGAATGGAAGTTAATTCAAAAATTGAATTTAACAAAGAACGTCGTTTACGCAGACAACTGTGGTTAGTGGAGAAGGTAACACACATAGTAATGTTGTATTTTGTCCAATAATATCGATGCCAAATTTGGTGCGGACATGCTAAAGGTATAGACAGAATTTAATATGTATACTTGCGTGGTTCTTATTTAAAGCAGTAAAAAAATCTGTAGCTTTTAATAGAGTACCTGCCTACTTCCTTCAATATTGAAGAAAGTAATATTCCCAAAATGTAGTTAAATTTGGACGAAAGTTAGAAGTCACTATAAAGTTTGCGATATAAATCTGACTTTATTTTAAGCTTAATTCAAGATGTACGGTATATAGAAACTACAGTTTACAGTTGGTGTTTTATGTTCCACAATGTCACAAGGTGAATATAAGAACACACACAGTAGTACATTACTTGTTATTTACAAGTACTTAAGTCTGCTTATCTTCCAATAATCATTAAAAGCCTGCATAAAAAGTTAATTTTAGTGTTCAATCTTGATGTACAATTGTATGTATCTCTCGATCACGGCAACTTCGCGTTTTCCTTATTGTTAATGCACTTGATGAATCTGATGCGCTTTCTTCTGGTAATGTAATTCACATCAGAAGCCCAGATTTCGGGGCCGTGGTGGTTTAATAGTAGAGCGCTCACCTCTGGTGCTAATAGTCGTCGGCTCAATTCCTTCTCATGCCATGGGGGCTTTCTAGTGGACAGTGTGCATGGCTTTTCTTGGGGATTCTCTGTTTCCTTTCACTTTCTTCATTCCACCAATTCATCCCATTATCATCCATACGGTTTGAGCTAAAGTTACTTAAAAACCTTAACATTTAAATTCAAATTCAAGATCCCAGAGTTTTAGGACCACTGGGTAAACTGAAGTTAAGACCCGATATTGTCGAAAAGCTAGCCCCCAGCGGTCGTTTCTCAGTGGTAGACTGGTAGAACCTTGGAGATGTTGGATTGACGCCGCGGTCGTCATGGCAGACATACCATTGCATTTTTTCTCTAAAGTTATCAGAAACTTATTCTTTCCAACTGTTCACGTATTTTTTTTTCTAAAATTGTACATACATATGTCGTTTTACAACTGGCAGGCCTACCAGTAATCTTCTTTTTTATAAACAGTAACCTAAAATTAATCCCACTCTTGTCAGGTTCAAAACTGGTTTATTTACTCCTAACTTCCTTAATCTCTACACAAGCAACGGTCACCATAGAAAAGACGTATTTGCTGTTATTTTCCGTTTCTTTCTTGATCGTTTTGAAAAATTTATTGATGGCATCATCATTTTGATCTGTTTTCGAAAGCAAACCGTAGCTCATCGTATTTTAGATGTCTTCAAAGATTTTTTTTTAATGCTTCACAATAGTCTTTAAAAGGCATTATAAATTATATAATTTTACATATTCCTTATTCTTAATCTGTCTTTTCAGTATGCCTGCGAATCTTGATAATTTTAGGAAGCTAGAAATCTACCCCGTTTTATTCATTCCATGAATAAATAAGTTAACACTGTGTCCATATTTCAGATGCTATTTTATATATTTCTCCTCTCGTATTCTTCTGGATAGGAGACATTTTATTTAAATCGTTGTGAGTGCTATTTCCGCTTTTTCGTTTGTTACACTTCGTTGGTCCTTATCTTCTTATACATTTTCTTTCAGTTCTTCGTTTGACGATTGTCTAATAGATCTTATATTTTGATTATCCTCTTCTTCTTTTTTGGTGTAGAATTTTGAACAGTGCTTCTGCAGTTTTATTCCAATTTTGAGTGTAAGTTTCCTCTTCATTTAAAGCCATTTGACAAAGATTTACTTTTGATTTTCCCCATTACTATTTTATAATATATACCAGAAGGGGCCAAATTAAATATATTATTTATAAATGTTCTCCAGGTATTCGTTTCGTTCTCAGTAATTACATTTTCAAATTTTAACCTGCTTATCCATACTGTTGCAATCGTTTTTGTTGTACGACATTATTTTATGCAGGTTAATAGTTTCACATTTCTTCTTCACTGTTCCTTTACAATTTTGAGAGTAATGATGAGCATATTTCCTTTTCTTTTACATCCGACTATCCTATCCGCAAGATTTGATTTTATCTACAATTTGATCTGGGTAATCATTTTGTTGATTTGCGGTGATTAATCTATGTTTGAACTTACTCCAGTTTACTGTGTTTCGACTATAAGTTAATTCTACATTTTCTTACACTTGCTATTACAAAATTATTACTTTGTTCTAGATCGATGTTTTTCCTTCAACACTTTCCGATTCCGCTTTTTATTCGAAAGTCCATTTAAAGTTGAGATAACATTGATAGTTACGATGCTCCAGCTCTACTCCGAATGGTTTGCGCACTATTTTGTATACTTAAAGGTTGTAGGTTATTTTCGAATATAATCTCTGACTAATACTCCTTTTCCGTCAGTTTCAGGTAGTTCCACGGTAGTG
>JAGDQP010009692.1:3734-22143 GCA_022664845.1 Lepisma saccharinum | reverse complement strand
TTAAGAAATGGTATTTTACAGTGCATCTACGAGCAAGAAAATTCGTAGACAATTCCATCCATATTATTATTATTATTATTATTATTATTATTATTATTATTATTATTTTCATTGGAATTTTCCTACCATATAGTAAGAATATTGTACCTGCAAGTGTGGAAATTTTCAAGTTCTGACGGTATTCTCATGTAGGTGAGAGTGACGGTTTATATGGGGAGGGGGTTTGCTGCAGGGTTGGCTGGTTTTAAACCAGTTTTTTTCTTCAAAATATCAATTGGTTTAAACCAATAAATAAATAAATAATAGCAAAAATGCCACAAATAGTGTGAACTTCATGGTGACGATTTCACATATTAAACCATCTTCGATAATTTAATATAATTTTTGCTCTGTTATCAAGGGATCCCGGGTTCGAGTCCAGGTGGTGGACAATCTCCCTCAGGTGCAAATCGAGGAATGGTTCGGATTCCACTTTGAGCTTTAGCTGTAGGTTCTGTCCTTCATAACCTCGCTCCCGCATATAAGGAGAAACAAACTTATTTCTATCCATCCATATGTAATATAAAAAAATAAAGCAAAGTTTTTAAACAAAAAACTTTTTTTTGGGGGGGCGGGCTGTTTTTGCCAACCTTTTTCGAGATTAATATCAAGGAAGTTGAAATTGAAAATATTCAGAACTGTCATTCTGAAGGTAATACTTTACGGTTGCGAAAGTTGGAGTACGACCATTGCAGATGAACATAAATTACAGGTGTTTGAAATTAAGGTGTCGAGAAAAATATACGGGGCAAAACGGGATGAGATGACTGGAGGAGACTGCATAATAAAGAACTCCACGGAGTGTACGACTCACTTGATGTTGTAAGAATAATTAAATCGCGACGACTAAAATTGGCAGGCCATGTAGTTT
Source organism: Lepisma saccharinum (assembly GCA_022664845.1). NCBI lineage: Eukaryota > Metazoa > Arthropoda > Insecta > Zygentoma > Lepismatidae > Lepisma > Lepisma saccharinum. The sequence continues at coordinate 21,233 of JAGDQP010009692.1, read as the reverse complement.
GGATGGGAAAAAAACAGACTATATTCCATCTTGATTGGAAAGCCGGAGGGAAAGAGACCGTTGGGAAGATGGAGACGACGTTGGGAGGACAATATTAGAAGGGATCTTGGAGAAATAAGTGTCTGTAGCGAAATCTGGCTTCATCTTGTCCAGGATAGAGCCCGGTGGCGATCGCTTGCTACTGTGGCGATGAACTTGCGAGTTCCGTAAGCCATAGAGCAAGTAAGTAAGGATAACATCATTTTTCAATACAAAATAAGTATTCCAGTTATACCTCTAATTACCATTTAAAATAATAAACTTAATATTAAGAGTTTTAAAATAGAGTATGATGTGTGTGTGATATGCGAATGATGAACAATGTAAGAAAACAGATGTGTATAAGTTGGAAGGAAACAAATATAAATAGAGACATAAACACATATAAAGTAACATAAATAAAGCAACAATTAAAAACAAATAAAACTATTATCAATAAGTGTATAAATAACTATGTATTTGTTTTTCAGCTCAAGTTTGTAATAAATTTGATTGAATAGAAAAAAAAGAAAAAATCCCCCCCAACCGCGGAACCAGGGCCCAGGTTTGTATCCGGGAACTGGGCCACAGAAAAAAATCCCCAACTTCCTCCCCTTTTCTTTGCTTTCTTTTTTTTTTTTTTTTTTTTAGGAACTTTTGTGGAAACAAGTCCTTATAGACTCCGTGTATCATCGCCGAGGCTGGGGTCGAGACAGGTACTCTACCCCAATTTCATGGAGAACACGTTTAGTTCGTTGTTCCCATCAGGCGTGCGAAGTGAAATTGTGCAAAGGATGCGGAGAGGTAGGGGTGGAAAGGTGGGTCCCAAATGTAAAAAAAATGTATACCTCCAATTATTTATTTTAATATTCGGTCAGACTTTATTTTATTATTATTATTATTTAGCTTGTTATTCTCTACTTAAAATAGAGAAAAAATATAAAGAATCTCTATTTTTATAATTGAACAGTTTCCAAAAGAGACAAACCGCACGGCTGCCGCATCGCATGTGTGAACCACCCAATGCTGTGCAATGCCCCGTAAGGCACTTGCGTGCCTCGCACGGTCGCCGCACCGCTATGGGCAATGCGGCAGGTCTGCGGCACCGTCCCGCACCCGCAGTATGTGTGAACCACTCCATTTGTTTCAATGGCCCATAAGCTTGATTGCGGTGCCCGCACGGTCGCCGCACGGCTGCCGCATCGCAAGTGTGAACCGGGGCTTACTCAGCTACCGTGGTCCAGATTGGCAACGCGGGGTAGAACACCGCAACCGAGCATCATGCCTGAGGTTTACCGCCTGAGTTTTGTTTATTTTCACCAGGCGAATTATGGAATTGTACCTCAAGTAAGGTCGTGGCCGATACTTTCCCCATCGTTTTCCTGCATCATAACACCCTCAACCAAGATATCAGAAACCAAGAAGCTAAAATTCAAACGATGAAGATTTCTAACTTATTTTTATGCTTTTCATGACACGATGCCAGAAGAGCTGATTCGGATCATCGAGTCCTTCGGCTCAAGTTTCGGACCTAGGCACCAGTTCTCTGCTTGGAATCAAACTGGTTCAGTAACTCGATTTCCAGTTGGTGACCTGGAAAGCAGGCCAGGGATCTTATTGTTTCCGTATTACACACTGTTCTGTTTGAACAGTATTTCTCTCAAAGTTTTTACCCCTATAGCATGAAAACTTGGACATCTGATTGTTCCTAACAATAGTAATGGGATTTTGAAATAGTTTTATAAACTCAGATAGAACAACGATACTCCCACGGGTGTGCAAATAACAGCTAAGTTAGGTAGTCGTCTGAAGTAAAAGTCAGTATTAGATAATCTGCCCGATCAGAATGTCACTCAGGTTATTTGGGTGAAGACCGGTTGACGAGGTTTGTCAGGTAGCTCCAGTCAAGACTAGGTTAATTAGTCACAGGGATATTCCTGTAAGGTATCGGACTGGGTCACCGTGTTACGTATGTCCAGGTGAGGCAGGGTAACCATTACGGAAGGTCACTTCACTCAAGACTTGATCACCGAGATCATGGGGTCATCTATGTCCCGCTTCAACCGGGTTACTCGGTCATCAAAGGTGACCTGGTTTCAGCTTTGTATACCAGAGCGAGAACTTTGCATTCGCGTATGGCATTATAGGAATTGTTCTTTATATTGAGTTACAACTTTTTCAGGGTATCTTATTATAAGGGTCTATGAGGTAGCAGAATAGAGATACGCAAATTACGTTATATGATGTCAGTAAAGTGAAAACGGATCAGACTCGAGAAAGTACCTCAATTATTGCCTCAAAAGTAATCTCTAAATCTTCTAAGGCAATTATCTCATTAGGAGTTGAGAATGTTAAACCCATCCTTGAAAAAAAATCTATGGTATTGAAGGAAGTCCGTGTGTTTTTCGACCATGCAATTTGCGTCCATTCACAATATCGTGCTATTGGCGACCCCATGGAAATGAATCGAGCGTTCTACTAATTATAGAGTCGGCGATTTCTTGAAGCATTAAGTTCACTAATTACATTTTAACCGGTTATCAGCAATATCGTTGAAAAACTAAAGTTACAGATTTCTTTCCGGCAGCCAGCTTTCAAAATTTCTCCGCAAGAAAGCAAGTGTATCTAGAAGTGCCTAATGCAGTACACACATGCAAAACGAACAATAAACAGAGAAACCACTAAATAAGGAGGTAAAATCACGGACGGAATGGGAAACTGAACATGTGTTTAATTAACAGGCTTTCGCTCGCAACAACTCACTCGCCATTACTTCGTGTCAGGGTGAGGCATTTATGTGGTTTAGTTTACATTATGTACGACGTTTGTTTGCCTCATCAATAAGTATGTGGAATTGAAAAAGTAATTAATTCAGGTGTTTCACAAGTGAGTCGGCGTGGCTCGGGCGGTAGCACGTCTGACTGCTAATCGGGATGAAATTCGCCCAGAACTCTGGAGACTTCTCTTGTAGCCGCAGTGCCCCTATGCCATGCGCTCTGAGATGCACTCAGTCTTCTATTAAATTGTGTACCATAGAGTCCTTCATATTCCAGGGCACCATGGGAAGAAACGACAGTCTACCGTAGGACTGACTACCGTGGGTCGAGAATACGACACTAGCTACACATCCATAGCAATTCCAATTATATTAGCCTTTACCCAGAACAAATTCCCTTGTTTCTCAAATTATAGTTGTTGTTTTTTTTTAATTGGTAATCTATCTTAATTTAACATAACAGGAAAAGTATCAGTCTAGTTAACAGTGGTAACAGGTTCAACGTTGGTGTTTCAATATGAATCAGTGTTCGGGGGGGGGGGGGGGCAAAATGCATGGTCGCAAAACGCACGCCACCGTTGACTTAACATCATCTTTACCCTGTCACACACATCCTCGTTCGATAAAAAGCATGGCGCCCAAATTGGAAACACTAGGTTTTAATAACTGTATTAGCATCTGTTGCGGACCCGAGAAGCACAGTGGTAGCTCGCGCATACACACTAGCCGTTTCTTTATTGTCCTGAAAGTAAGGTTAGCAAAACGTGTGTTCCTTTTAACAGCACAAATGCATTCCAGTTATTAAAAGCTATTTCCATATTTCTGGAGACCTGAAGAGAGACATTCGTGAACATTGGTTTATATCGGACCGTAATTGTTGACTGGATAAAGATGTAATTCCGTTGGATGACCAGAAGCTTGTTGAAGGATGGGATTTACCGTATAACTTCTCAAAAGGAGACTTACGGAAGTGTAACTCACCGATTTTAATCACACTTTGCATACCTGTAGAACATCGAAAAATAATCGACACGTATTTTTTTTATTTCGGCAATGGTGCGGGTTTAAGGGTAGAAACCACCCTGTGAACGTTAGGGGTGGTCTCCAAGTATAGACGGAAAACAACAATTTAATGTATAAGAAACAATACTGCCAAGGAGGATTTCGGAAAGCTGATTTAGAATCGGACGTCAAAAGTACAAAATTCAAAATAGCGTATCCAATATGGTGATTACAATTACAAAATGTCGTCTGGTTTGAAATGCTCAGCAGCTAGATAGATAAGGACAATTATAGTTGACAAGGGCTACTGTGAAAAGGTGGCAGATTTGAAACCTCTTTCCGTACTGATGTTAACGGGATGCTTTATTAAAGTAAGTCTCGGTACCTCTCACTATTCGGGGTGCTGATCTATAGTGAGTCCCCTCGCCTTTCACTATGTCAGAACTTCATAGATCCTCAATTGCTTTAATTATTCATTATAGCTAAAACGTTTTACAGTAATAATATTCCGTAAAAAAGTGAGTGATGAATAAAAAATGTTTACACCACGCACACCTTATTACGGCAATATCTGTGCACAAATCGCAAAATGCTGCACAATCTTTGAAACAAAATGTTACGGGATTTGAAAAACTCAGGTGGTATTTCTTACTAATAACCGCTTTTGTACCACGCTCACCTAATAAGATTTTCAAATCTGGGCGGCGAAAACTGATTATGAATCAGTGAGTGGATCCTAATAATCTTTGTCTTTCATTACAATCATCAACCAATCGCTGGTTAGACTTAATAGGTCACTATATATGCGAGTCGAAAATTATCGTATTTTCAGCATCACTTTTCCATTCAACAATCCATTTTAACTCTAAAGAAAGTAAAAACGAAATTTTACGGCATCAGAGTTAAAGTACGAATAAATTGTGTTATCAGAATTAAACCTACTTTCCCAATTTAGCACCTATTCCATCATTTAAGGTTTAACAAGTGACCCAAAAATACTATACATCACTATAAATAACCACCCCGAGGAGTGAGAGGCGAGGGGCTTACTGTAATAAACACTGTAATAAATACTGTAATAGACTTACTTTAATAAAGCATCCCGTTCAAATCTGCCACCTTCTCGCAGTAACCCTTGTCAACTATAATTGTCCTTGGCTATCTAGCTGCTGAGCATTTCAAACCAGACGACATTATGTAATTGTAATCACCATATTGGATACGCGATTTTGAATTTTGCACTTTTGACGTCCGATTCTGAATCAGCTGTCCTAAGCCGTCGTTGGCAGTATTGTTTCTTCTACATTAAATGGTTGTTTTCTGTCTATACCTGAAGACCACCCCTAACGTTCACGGGCGGTTTCTACACTTAAACTCGCACCATCTCCGAAATAAAAAATACGTGTCGATTATGTTTCGATGTTCTACAGGTATGCAAAGTGTGATTAAAGTCGGTGAGTTACACTTCCGTAAGTTCTTGTCAGTGAGATAACTATCTTCGTAGATTTGGTGATTACGTAAGAGTTAATAAGGATTCAATAAAACTTTGGATATCTGACCCGTTTTCATTTGACTTGTCTCCATATATATATATATATATATATATATATATATATATGTGTGTGTGTGTGTGTGTTGTGTGTTGTGTGTTGGCTCGTCATTACGGTGTTTATTTTCTTGTTAAAAATAATTATTACTGATTTGGCATTATGTCATTCTTGTCTAAGCTTCAAGTGTCTAAATAAAATATTTAAAGTTTTCATGTATTATAGATATAAATAAATATGTTTCTTGAACCAGAGATTTTAACATCGGGGTAATTTTCGGTTTTATGAAGAGCCTCTTCTTAATCATCAACTGGTCGATTGTGTTTCAATTGGGAAAATTTATCGTAGCTCACTTTTTATAAACAGTTAAAAATAATACTTGTATATCTTAAACCTAGTACCATTAAATTAATGTAAACCAAGTTGTATTTCCGGACCTTAAAGTCAGAGGGGAGTAAGTCATGTTTTTGTGAAAATGAGTTATTGTCAGATTTGAAACATATATTCTGATATCTCTTCTTGTTAGAAAGCATGTAGTTGTATTATGAACATTTTAGGAGATAGCAACAATAAAATTGGCAAAAGGATCGAAGGTACTTAAAGGCAAAAGGAAGGAAGTCAACAAGATCTGAGTTATTCCTTTCTGCTTTAAGCAACTGTAATTTGTAGATTGCGCTTTCATACACAGGTATATCTGACTTAAAACTTTTTGCACATTCTAGTCGTGTCAGTTCGCAGTGCAAGATGTCCAGCCGTTTAGCTCGTGGATATAAAATACTTGAAATGGTTAAACGAAATCTGATAACAACGAAAGTGTGGAGCAAGAAGATAATAGTGAAGATGTTAATTTGTCAAACGATATTCAGTCATCAGATGAAAAATCGTTAGTTGATTCGGAATCGTCATACAATACTTCGACCGAACCAAGCACAGATGAAGATGAAAGTGTAAGTTAAGAGGTTAGAAGAAGGTTGTTCCAAAACGGTAATAGCAAATTGCAACAACACTAGAAGGAACTCGACAGACAACAACCACACAATGAAGTTGATACTAAAGGAGAAGGTGAATCATCAGCTGTTGTACCAGAAGTTAGTGCGGAACTACAAGTGTATACAGACACAGTAATTAAGCGGAAACGGAGAAAAGTTGCAAATGCAGAACAGTGGCGTAGAAACAGGGCGAAAGAAGCACGATTAAAGGGTGAGATGTTTGAGGATTTCAGCGGTAGAAATCCAGTTTTGGTGCAAGCCAAGGAAATAAAGGGCACGTGTAATTGCAAGAACAAGTGTTTATCTACTGTAGGTGAAAAGAAGCAGAGAGAACTTCATGAAGAATGTTGGTTATGAAGTAATTGGGACCAAAAAGGCAGTTTATTAGTTCTTGTCTTGTTGAAACTCCAACGAAAAGCAAGCGTCCAAGAACTGGCGAAAAACAAATAGACATGAACCGGAGTTACAGTTTTGTGATTGAAGGACGGAACGAGCGAGGATGTAAGCAGTTCTTTATAAATACACTAAGTAGTTCAAGCAAGTTCATAGAAAACGTAATGCTGAAAATTCGTGCATCATCAGGTGGAGTAATTCCCAAAGATGGTAGAAGACATCATATACCTGCAAACAAAGTTAGTGAACAAAGCATCCTTATTGTAAAAGAACACATTAAAAGCTTCCCATCTTTTCAGAGCCACTACACCAGAAAGAAAACTCCGAAGCTTTACCTTGGCAGTGATCTGAATGTAGCAAAGTTGTATCAATTGTACATTGAAATGTGCAGCGAACGAAATCTGGCCCCAGTAAAGGAACCCATTTATCGTCGAGTATTCAATGACCATTTCAATATCGCTTTCAAATTCCCCTCCAAGGATTCTTGTGATGTTTGTGATGAATGTAATGTCTAACTGAAAATCTGTACAGAAGATGAAAAACCGGTTGTGGAGGAATGGTACAGGAAGCACATAGATGAAACAGATCTTCGTTACAAGTTGAAATCTACGGACAAAGCTAGATCCAGTGAAAACAAGTTTCATCGAACTCTGCTTGTGGATTTACAAAAGTGTCTATCAACACCAAAACTTACCAACTCCATAAGTTTTTATAAACGAAAGCTCTGGACATTCAACTACACAGTTTTTTTTGCAACAGACGGCCAATGCCATTGTGTTGTTTGGGATGAAAATATTGGTGGTCGAGGTGGAGATGACATTGCTTCAGCATTGCTTTCTGTTCTTCAGGAACTTCCTCACAATGTGAAAAGTATAATCTTATGGTCGGACAACTGTGCTGCTCAAAAAAGAACTTTTCACTTATCTTGCTGTATATATGGATCATTGCACAACGTCCGCAATTAGAAGTTATCGATCACAAATATATACACATATTGAAGTTGATTGTTTTCATGCCATTATAGATAAAGACAGCAGAAGAACTCACCAAACGATTACTATATGGCAGGACGGGGCAAATTTCATTGCCGCTAACAGAAAATTTTGTGTCCATACACAAATGTTGAACCAGTTTTTGAATTTCTGCTCCCTTGCACAAACTGGAGGACATTTAATAAACCGCAATATATCAGAGTCTGCAGAAGCTGTGAGAATCAGTGAGGCTGTGTGGATTCGTGTCAGCAAAGATTTACCATTCTGTTACCAATACAAGAAATCATTTCCAGATGATTTCATTACAGTGAACATTCAGCGCAATCGCCGATCCAGCATAACCTTACCCACAACATTGAATCCTGTTACAGATAATCAACGTTCGATCAGTTACAACAAATGGAAAGACTTAAAATATTTGAAGAAGTGGCTCAACCCTGTATATCATCACTTTTTTGAAACACTTCCGCGTGCAGGACAGAAGGACGAATATACTGAACTCATGGATGATCCTGAAGCTAACTAACTTGAACAATGATGTTTGCTTGCACTTTGGTTGTATTGCTATTCCATTTTCTTATATATGTAGCTGTTTAATTAAAGCAAACCTAAATATAAATTTCTGTAATCCTTTCAACAATCCTTCTTAGGAAATAGAGGAAGTGATAAAATACCCTGCCTTTGAAAGAAAAGTCAAAACATATTCAAGGCAAAGGAAATAGGCCCGGCAACCTTCTTTTTTCATATTTTTGTTATTAAACAGTGAAAATGCAGGCAACTGTCGCAATAAGACCTCACATTAGGGAATGTTCATAACTTTTTTTGTAAATTAAATTCAAGTCAATTGCTACAGAACCCGTTTACTTATTTAGCGTGAAACACAAATTTACACTTTTTCTGTCACTCCTGAATATTTAATAAAAATGACTTACTCGCCTCTGTCTTTAAGGTCCGGATATACAATGTATGTATTTGCCACAAATGCAGATTATTGATGTTTCATATTGCGGTCTATGTAATTTGTTTCTTTCTACTTCAACACTTTATCAGAAGGTTACTAAATTTTCCTCCTTAATTCCTTATTTTTATGTTACACTAAATATTATTCGTTTTTACTTTCTGTTTGTTAAGATCTCCTCTTCTTTGATTTTGATGTTAATTAAATTCCCCTGTCATATTTGCTACTGTGATCTTCATAAAAATATATTCTCATTGTGTTCATTTTACCCATCTTGGTCTTCTGGACTACGATTCTCATCTGTTACCCCGCTGTTTCCATTCTACGTTTATATCCTCTTTCCTGCTTGTGCGTCTCTTTTTTTTTTCTAAAATTATATGTTTATCTTGTGTTTCTCCATTTTGCTAAGGTGATTTACACTTTACCTAGTTATTCGTGCTGTGGGGTCATTACCGATTTAGTATCTGTCAATTGTAACAAAGTTCCTAAGGTGTTCAGCTGAGTAATTATCCGAAAATTTCACTAAACACAAATACACTTGTTGTTCCTGTCTCGTCATACGTTTTTACGGTGAATGTGGTGTTCTTCTATACAGTGCGTTTTCACCTATCGCGGATCGAATTGTGTAAACATCTTCTACGTATGGAGGTACAGTCACAGCCAATTATACTTCTTCACTTTGAAGAACGTGATAAATATGATAAACAAATGTCTGAAACACGAAATTACATTGAAGAACAAATTTCAGATTCTCACATGAAACCGCAGTGTGAGAATCAGTGGAAAACCGATATTTCTGGTATCAGAGAAAAAATAATACTTACGAACACAAAGTATTCCAAGTCGAGTTTAGGATGCAGCAAATGAGTAAGTAGTGAAAAGTCTCGCAATGATTTCGAAATGAATCGAGCGAATAGACGATAGACAGAAACTAAATTCGAACAAGACATTGTTCCGATGATGAATTTGGTGAAGACAGAATAGATGTTTCTACTGTAATACCAGGGTGGAGGTATAAAATGGATTGGAAACCCGATTTTGTTGAATGAACATCGCCGCAGATAGAGAAGAAATATGAGAGATATACATCTTCCAGATATCCACATGACATTACTTAATTGAACAATGACATTACCAATTTTCGTATTTTATCCAAATAACAGCTAAGTTTAGACGTGACAAAGATAAGTGGCTTCCCCCGTATGAGGACGGGCGTAAGGCATAATGCTGTTACCGCCCATAAAATTATTATTATTTTTTATTAATGACATTACCAAGTAAAGCTCGATGTTATATCTAGAGGTTCAATATATGAATCTAAGCTGTTTAATATTGAATAAGGAGAGCTCTCTCCATGTGATTGGCACTTCAATGCTTTGTCCAGCAAGAAGGTGAATAAATGAAAAAAAAAAGGCCCCATCTTAAGAAACGTTTTCATAATATTCCTACATAATTATGTTATGGAAGCACAGATGAAGAGCAGAAAACATTAGTTCAAATCGATCATAACTGCCTGGAAATCTGTTGAGAAATATACGGATAAAATTAAGAACTGGTAATTCAATGTAGTCACTGGAAGCCTCTAACTGCCGAGCTTCAGCGAAAACTAGATGACGAATCAAGCCCAAACTGCTTTTTAACCTAAAAAAGCTTCAAATATATTTCTCATTAAAATGTACACAACATAAGATTAGAGTTGTAAGTACTTTTCTAGCAGTAAATAGGAACTCTTAAATATAATTAAATAACAGTCTAAACCTATTTGTCTATTTTTTTTAAAAAAATGTCTTGTCTCCAGCATTCATAAAACAACAAATTTCAACAAATATTAACTTGATGAATTCAATGTCTTAAAAATTAATTACAGATAAAAATATATTTTTCTTTAATATATCTAATACCATATGTGGACCAAAACCAGAACTGCTACCTTGCAGTTAGTAGAGGGACCTACAAAGGCTAGGGGAAGATAAATCCGAATAAAATTATCATGGTAAGGGGAAGCAGCATCACCATTACCACTCTGAGGCTAAAGATGAACGACATCAGCAGGGCCAAGAGATGGACAGGGGACGACATCTTGAATCTTCGTCCACATTTAGTGCGAGGTCATAGAGCTGACAACTCTACACCGCTATCTCATGTCAAGAAATATTAATAGATGGTTCATGGGGTTAAAATTCCGGATGTAAACTAGTCCCTCATTTGGATCTCTGATCAGGGACTGCTTCAGGGGGCTCCAAGAACAGGGGGCTCCAAGAACGGAAACTCTTCAGGTGGCGCTACGCGAGATGAAGAAGTAAGAGCTGGACATATTAGCGATACAAGAAGTTCGGTTGGAGGTTCAAGATAACATCCGACAAGGCAAGTACACTTTTCATTATGGAGGAACAAAGTCTCACGATTTTGATAAAGGAATCCTTCTTAAGAACAGTATCCTTCCGGCGGTTCAGGATATAGAGTTCGTCCACGAAAGACCACTCAACGTTACGATACGTAGCCGATGGTGCAATATGGTTTTAATAAATGTCTATGCTCCGACGAAGTATCTAATGATAACGACAAAGATACATTTTGCGAGGAGCTGAAAAGCTTACTGACCGATTGCCGAGATACAATATGAAACTTGTGTTCGGTGATTTCAACACTAGGTAGGTAGGGAGGAAAAATATAGGCACACTATAGGTAAATACAGCCTTCACGAAATCAACAACAACAATGGAGAAAGACTGATAATTTTGCGATCTCGAAAAATCTACTAGTAAAGAGCACATACTTCCAGGACAAAGACATACACAAATATACATGGGTATCACCGGATGCAAAACGCTCAACCAGATGGATCACGTATTATTAGATAGAAGGAGACACATCAATATAATGGATGTTAGGTCTTACAGAGGAGTGGAAGCTGATACCGACCATCAGTTAGCGATCACAAAAGTTAGGGAAAAGTTATCAATCGCGCACAGAGAAAGCAAAGGATGAAAACAACCTAAATTCGAAGTCAAACGATTAGATAATCCAAAAGCATAAGCAGACTACCAACTCGAAATCTCAAATGATTTCGAAATCTTAGTCGACTGGAGTAGTAATAAACATGAAAGTAATAGTGAAATTGATGTAAGTAAGATGTGGGAGGCAATTAGTGATACAGTGAAAGGCGCATCGAAACAACGTTTACGTCAAAAGAATCATCAGAAAGATAAGTTTTGGTTTGACAATGAATGCCTACAATTCCATGAGAAACGATAATAATCAAGGCAATGACGGCTAAGTAATAAAAGCGAAGCAAATACTAACAACTAGAGTAGCACAAAACGCAACGCCACACACGGGTTAAGAAATAAAAAGCGATAATATATGACGCCGATAATTCAGGAGGTAGAGGAAAACGGGAAGACAAATAACATACCAGACCTATACAAAGGGGTAAACTTGTTAAGAAAGGATTACCAGCCGTGGGTACGGGTGATTAGAAATGAACGCTGAGATCTTCAGGAGGAACTGACTAAAATTTTCGATGTGTGGAAAAGTTGTTTCGAGAAACTTCTTAATGTACACAACGGGGAACAAACAGGAGAATTTGAATTCTACACCGCCGAAACTAGCGAGATCGAGGTCGAAATGTCAAAATAAATAAATAAATAAAATAAAGAATTCAAATCACCGGGAATATACAATATTACAGCCGAATTAATCAAAGCGGGAGGAATGGCATTAATCAAGGATCTGCATAAAGTGATAAACGATATATGGAGAAAGGAGGAGCTTTCAAAGGAATGGAAAATTTTGATAATGGTTCCTGTTTATAAAAAGGTGATAACTCAGATAATAATTACCCCGGAATCTCGTTACCTCCAACATGTTACAATGTATTGAGTAATATACTACTAACTCTCCTAAGTGTATACATCGATGAAATAATAATTGGAGACCACCAATGTGGATTTAGAGAAAAAAGAACCACGTTGGATGAGACGTTCGCCTTGAGACAAATCTTGGGAATACAGTGGGACTGTTCACCAGCAATACATTGATATTAAGAAAGCAAATGATTCTATTAAAATGGAAAAGCTACACAATATCCTAGTACAATTTGGAATTCCGAGGAAACTTGTTCACCTTGTGAAAATGTGTCTCAGCGATTCCATAAGAAGAGTACGGGTAAGTAATAATACCTCAGATAGTTTCAAGGTTCGCAAAGGATTGAAACAAGGTGAGGCTTTGTCACCACTACTGTTTAACTTTGCTTTAGAATATGCGATTTTAAAAATAAAAAAGGAGAAAAAAGGTACTAACGTTCAATAGCTTGAATTAATTGTTCGTGTATACGGATGATGTAAATTCAATAGGGGATAATGTATGTGCACTATAAAGTAATAGTCTTAGTAGAAGAATACGCTGAGATAGGTCTACAGGTATACATAGATAAAACAAAATACATGATAAGTCGAAACACAGGGAATGAAGGAAATAAAAGCATAATTAGGTCATAGAGAAAGTAAACGAATTTAAATACTAGGGACCAGGCGTAAGAAGCAAAATTGAATTGAGGTAATGGAAGATATAAAACGTCGCTTAGTATCGGGCAACGGATATTTCTATTCAGCCCAGAAACTCCTAACCTTGCGAATAAAATGATGGAAGTTTAAATTGAAAATATACATAAAGATTATTCTGCTGGCAAGATTTTGCGGTTGCGAAAGTTTGAATACAAATCTAGCAAATTAACATAAAATACGAGTGTTTGAAAATAGAGTTTTTGAGAATGATTTACGGGCCGAAACGGGGTGAGATGACCGGAGAATGGAATACATTGAATAATGAAGTACTTCAGGGTCTGTACGACTCAACAGATGTAAGATTAACGAAATCAGGACGACTAAGATGGGCAGGCCACAGAGCTCGCATAGGAGAAAAACGAAGATTATATTCCATCTTGGTTGGAAAGTCGAAGGTGAAGTGACCGTTGGGAAGACCGATACGATTTTGGGAGGACAGTATTAGAATGGATCTTCGAGAAATATGTGTTTGTGATGAAAACTGGCTTGATCTTCCCCAGGATAGATCCCGATGGCGAATGTTTGTTACTACGGCGATGAACTTGCGAGTTCCGTCAGCCATATAGTAAGGAAGTGACGGCATTATACAAATCAGGGAGCAATAAGATATTCACCAGCCCGGGTAGTAATTCAAAAATAACAATAATATGCACATTGATAAGTACTCAACAGCGTCAATAGAGATAATAAATATTTTTAATTTCCATCGTTACTCACAATTACCTATTTTACTAAACGGTTGACACTTTTACCCAGACTACATTGATACCATTCATCAATTGAAAATATATAACATTATGCCAAGTTTGAAACTATTAAAATTTGTATGTCACGTTGTAGCTTAATAAACCGTTGCTATTGACTCACATCGACATTGACCAAAAAATTTTCATTTTTCTACATCATTTCCCAATCACTTTTCTGCTTCGTTTATATGTAAAAGAACATTGTATCTACAGTTGTAAGAATTTCAAACGCTGTATCTAGAAAACGACGCATTTTTTAACTATGTTTATTAAAAACCTTTTGTTCAAGTTTCAGGTACAGAATATGCCATTTAAATTAAGATCTAGGATTAGTAATATTATATATATATATATGGATGTAGCAAATTTTGAACAAATTTGACGATTGCTTTTTGTTCAATCTGCCGCACTCTCGAGTTCCACCACTTACTAAAGAACCCTTCACAACAGTTCTTCTCCTTCTTACACTGCGTGCAATCTTGCTGGAACTAAAGGACTAACACTCCATCATCTCATAGCGCAATGTATCTCTTTCACAACAACATTATGGGAACAGTTCACGAACTTAATGACTCTTTTTCAAATAACGAACACTCCCTAATTTACATCTAAACAAGAAAATTTGATTTAAAGGAATCCAGAATTTATCTAGTTTCGAGGTTAAATACACTCCAAACTACAGTTATACCGTCATAAATAATTTCACATCTCGAGAAGTAAGGTAGTAAGCGCTGCCTTTTTAGCACATAACACTCAAGGTAGTATCCAATACATTCTTTTACGCAACCTTTACCATACGTTGAGGGAGTGCCACATAAATAGGTTTCGCAACGTATGAATTTTTAAGTCAAGGAATTAAATAGTTTAATAGGCAAGGACAGAAATCTCTTGTAAGATGATTCACCAATCACAATCATAAGTTAAATATTAGTATTGCGTAATTCTTCTAGTGCGATGTGCCAGGCCGCTTACTCCATTACATGTCGATACATAACGTCATTTGTGACAATGAAGCCGTAAGTTTGAGTGCATGTAGCGCCCGAACAGATTTTTTTCAAAGATCTTTTTTCGTGTTTTGATGTGGATAATCACATCGCCAAGTCTGAGGCATTAGGGACACATATTGGACATTGCGAAATAACAGGAACAAAATCAACTCAGAACACTCCTGAAATTATAGTATGAGAAAAGGGTAATAGGGTGAATCCATCGAGGGTGCACAAATGCTTCTTTCGGCGCAATAGGCTGCCTAAAGAGAGAGAGAGAAAGAACTGTAAAGCTTATTATTTCAAATATCATTCACCATAGAACTGAAACTTAAACGTGTGGTACCGTCAAAAACTTCAGAACTGCTTTATTTTAAAATGCATATTCCAAATTTGTGAAATCGGAGCACAAGAGATTCCGCAAAGGAAATAGGGTATTCCCCAAAAATTCTCTGAGAAATGTTTCCTGAAAAAGTGATCATAATTTAGCGTTCGTTTCAAAGTGAACAAAATCAACTGTTTTTGTGAGTTAAAATATTGAATTTGTTCCCCCGTATAGGTAATAAGAGAGTTATGCTTTAACAACATACATACCTTTAACTTTGTCTATGCCATTATAAAATGTAATATTTACGAATTCAGTGCACGTTAGAGTAATTTTAGTTTTTCATAAAGCAATGAGTAACATTTCATAGATCGAATAAAATGCAGAGTTAATTCACAATATTTTGTATAGTTTGAAACTAACCAGTTTGCTTTTCCCTTTTGCTCCAATGCAAGTTTTATCCTTCTATTACACAGGGATACAATTAAATATTTCAGTATTGTTTCCTGTTTTCCTTTAAATTGCATTTTCCATTTTAAAAAGTCAGTTTTTAACGTTTTGTCTAATTGTTGAAATATATGTGTGATGCAATGTTATATTAATTTAAATGATTAAATATTTCATTATTTAATTATTCAAAAAATGGGGTAATAATTTAAATTAATATAACATTGCATCACATATAGAAGATCATTATCAAAATCTATCATCTTTTTATGAGTGCAGAAGCTAGAAGAACAGTGATAATAATAGAGTAAATTAAGTTTTCAATAAATAAATCACTATGAAAGATAGATTAATTATGTAATTTCTGTTTTGGTAAGTTATACAAAAATTGAAAAACAGGCTTGAACATTTTCAAAACAACAGCTCTTACCATCGTTATGTAGAATCGTTTAAATTGTTCCAGAAAATATCTACTTCAGGTAGACCTATCGATGCTTCAAACTCCTTTTCCGATCAAACTTGGTAGAGGAGTGGGTCATATCAGGAAACCATCAGAAAGCATGATTGAAAGTGCTTTCATCCAAAAAGACGGGCGCAGTGGTCAAAACTTTGATTCATAAGAATGAGTAACTTATAGTGTGATCTAAGTCGGAAAACACGCGTTTGTTTGCAAAATACTAGAAATAATGGAAAACAAATACATGGTCATGGCCTCAATCTTGAATTTTCCTCGATTCTTTAAATAGAAAGGGCTCATGTAACATATCAATCCAAGCTGGAAGTTTACAAGAAAAACATTGGTGAAGTCAGTTTTGCTATAAATGTATTTTTGAGATAAATAATGGGATGTTACATGAGTATGGTTAGTTGACTGAAAAGACTTGAAATTCTCTGTTCCTCTTGAAACAGCGCAAGTAATGCAAACCTAATGACAAATAATAAGCACCGCGTAGGCGGTCTCCAATGCTCATTACATGTGCATTAGGATTTCATTTCTTGCACTGTTTCCAGGCTTTTCAGTTAAGTAATCATAGTCATGTAAAATCTCATTATCTCTCTCAAAAATAATTATGGCACAACTGACTTGTTTGGCTGGCACAACTGACTGACCTCTCTATTTTAAAAATCGAGCAATATTCAAGATGGCCGACTTCAAGATGTTGGCCATGGCTCACGTGTCCATCCCAAAAATAGCGCATTGACCCAGTATCTATTCATGTGTATTTATTTTCCATTATATCAAGTATTTTACAAATAAATGTGTGTTTTCCGACTTACAGAACACTAGTAGTACTTATTCCTGGGAATGAAACTTTTGGCTATTGCGCCTGTTTTCATGACCGAAAGCACTTTTAATCAAGCTACCTGCTGTTTTCTTGATTTACCCTACTCCTCTACCAAGTTTTGTCGAGAAAGCAGTTTGAAGCATCGATATATTTGCGTAGAATCTCAATGCAAATAGCAGGCCCCATTTTACAGCTTACTTCCCCATTTGGTGCAACTGCCTATATTTTAGGATTTCAAGATGACTCAGCGCAGAAAGTATCACAAGATGAAAACACTACCACAATATTACACTTAAAACTGTAAAATGAGATGGAATAGTAGTATACTCCGGGATTTCTCAGGATTTTCTTAGGGCGCCTTTTCATACCCGCGTGCATTGTGTGCGTTACATGCCTTGACTGCGTTAATCCAATTTTCTTAAAGAAGGCTTTTCTGTAAACGTTTACCGTCTACGTTACATCAAATGTT
>JAGDQP010009691.1:47404-58151 GCA_022664845.1 Lepisma saccharinum | reverse complement strand
GGGGGGGGGGAGCCTCGTCCCCATATTGAAGGTTTGCCTCATTTATTCTAACCTACCCGTGATGGTACGTCTTCATACTGAATTTCGTTTTTCTAGCCTCAGTGGTTTTAAAAATGGGTTTTGGGGTCGCCATTTTAGATTAAAAAGGGCGACTTTTTAACATTTTCTGTTATTGTCGTAACTTACTCCTAGCTCAGACGACGTCGAAAATGATATTTGAGCGGTAATTTTGAATCAAAGTTGGCTACTTTTTTAACATTTTGTATTTTGTTTCTTAATCTACTCTTGATGATACACCTTTATGCCAAATTTCGTATTTCTAGCTGAAACGGTGTGGAAAATGTTTTTGGGCCCACCATTTTGGATCTAAGATAACGTTTTGGGGTACATTTTGTAATAATTTTTAACTCTCTAGTGATGATGTACCTTCATACCAAATTTCACTTCAGTAGACCAAGCGGTTTGGACTGTGTATTCTATACAACAATTAGTTTGGCGGCCATTTTGAAAATGTAACATTTTCCTAAACTACTCTTGATACTACACCTCGGTGCCGAATTTGATATCTAGCTCAAACGGTGTGAAAGTTGATTTTTAGCTCCGCCATTTTGGGTTCAATATGGCGTCTTTGGAGACATTTGGTAATATTTTCGTAACCTACTAGTGATAATGTACCACCATACCAAATTTCGTTTCACTAGCTTCAGCGGTTTGGGTGTGTATTCTATAAAGCAATGAGTTTCGCGGCCATTTTTTAGCCAAGGTGGCGACTTTTTGAAAATGTAATATTTTCCTAAACTACTCTCGATATTACACATTTGTGCCAAATTTGGTATCTCTAGCTCAAACGGCGTGGAAAATGGATTTTAGTTCCACCATTTTGGATTCAATATGGCGCCTTCGGAGACATTTGGTAATATTTTCGTAACCTACTAGTTATAATGTATCACATTACTAAATTTCGTTTCAGTAGCTCCAGCTGTTTAGGCTGTGTATTAGACGAAATGTCCTGTCCTATCCTGGCCTCCATATATCATGTGGACGAGAAGTCCTTTGGACCAAATGTCGATTGGACGAAAAATTCGTTGGACCAAAAGTCGGTTGGACGAAATGTCTTGTGGACGAAAAATCTGTTGGACCAAAAGTCGATTGGACGAAATGTCTTGTGGACGAAAAATCCTTTGGACCAAAAGTCGATTGGACGAAATGTCTTGTGGACGAAAAATCCGTTGGACCAAAAGTCGATTGGACGAAATGTCTTGTGGACGAAAAATTTGTTGGACCAAAAGTCGATTGGACGAAATGTCTCGTGGACGAAAAATCTGTTGGACGAAATGTCTTGTGGACGAAAAGTGAAGTGGACGAATTGTCTCTGGACGAAATGTCTTGTGGACGAAAAGTGAAGTGGACGAATTGTCTCTGGACGAAATGTCTTGTGGACGAACTGTCTCTGGACGAAATGTCTGTGGACAAAATATTTCTGGACGAAATGTCGCGTGGACAAAATTTCGTTGGACAAAATGTGGTATCACCCTCTAGGAGTTCTCACTGTTTATCATTTAAAGTATACCGAAAAAAAATACCCCTTAATTCTCCCTAACAAAACCCTAATTATTAAAAGCTGATTCGATTAAAATTACAGTAGCTATGACGGTGTGAATCTATCAGCAATAGTTGCGTCTATCATTACCAAGTTATCCTTTACTCCCTAACGAAAATAATGTACTCCGTATTCCTCCCTAACGATTACACACAACGCCGACACAACATTTTATTAATTGGTGTGCCTTGGGGGCTAACTTCACACTTTTGCTGATGACGTCACCAAGTTATCTTTCACTCAATAACGAATATAATGTACTCCCTAATCCTCCCTAAAGATTCCAGACAACGCCAAACAGAGATATTGTATAGGTGGGGGGATGTGTGAAGTTAGCCCCCACATTTGCTGGCGCCGTCACCACGTTATTGCTTACTCCCAAACAACTCCCTAACGACCTGGATAATTTTCACCTTAATTGGTTTTGGGTGGGGGGATAACTTCACAAACGTATTACAATCGATTACTATGCTCAGTGTTCGATTTTCCGGAAGGAATGCCTGGAATTTTCCCTGATGCCTGAGGATTTCATCCTCGGTTGATGATCCTAAATATTATCCCAAGCAGGTATAAAGACTTCATATTTCTACCCAAATAGGTAGTACGTTATCAGTTACCAGTAACCACTAGTTTTGCCCCCCCCCCCCGGGTCTTTCCATACCAAATCAACCAATAAAAAATAGTTTTAAAACTTAGGTTTTACAAAATGTGTGATATTTGGTAACTGTTCATTCATTAATATAATAAAAAAATACAAAACTTCATGTTTTTGTCACTTTCGGTTTTTGAGGTATACATTGTTAAAAATAAAAAAAAATCGACTGATTTTTTACGCGTTTTGAAACCTTTAAGAGCCCGAAACTCAAAAACTATTTGCCCTAGACAACGCAAACTTGCACAATTCGTTTAAGAATTTCAAGAGCTGTAATTTGATATATTTCTTGATTTTATTAGACCAATCTTTATATGTTTTAAAATTAAAACAAAACTTGTTTTTTGAAAAACTCGAAATAGAAATTTGTATTTTTCTTGAGAAAAAATATGTTCAATGTACTTCATTAGAATGTATGTGCAAAATTTCATGATGGTATTTCAATGGAATCATGTTGGAAAAAAATCTAACGTAAGTACATAGCCATTTGTGTATAACGTGTATAATTAGCTTAAAAGGCAGTACACAAAATGGCTTCTAGCAAAGTAAATTTAATTGGTTAAAATGTGATATACAGTATCTTCATTTCAGTTCTAGTGTAGAACAAGCCAAGAAGCCGTACTTCAGTGATAAAGCATTGGCGTAGCATTCGGGAGGTCGTTGTAAGAAAAGATAAAATGGATTTGATGGGCGGTAAAAGCACTATGGCTTACGCTCGTCCCGACGGAAGCAACTGGGTTCGATTCCAGCGGCCGACCACCCTGACTAAGATTTTTCCAGTTTATTTTTTTCAATCACAACAGGCGAATGCCGTGATGGCACCTTCAATATAGGTCCCGGCCCACACCTTCCCGAATCCACCCCCCTATCACTGCCTGCCCCTTAAATGCCTAAAGGCCATAAATATCAATTTTAAAAAGGCAGTAAGAATTATTAATTTGAAATTATTTATTTACAGGCTATAAACCTACTACATTTACTACTTTATAATAATAATAATAAAGTGGTAGGTTCATTAGCCTGTAAGTAACTAATTTCAAACTAATAATTCTTACTGCCTCGTTTTAAATACAGACATCAGGCTGGACTGATTAGTTTTTACTAGTTTTGTTCCACAATGTTTTTAAATTTAAATTATATTTATGACCTTTAGGTGTCTAAGGCTCAGGCCGAGATAGTGGGAAGGATTCGGGAAGGTGTTGGACAGGGTCGATGTTGAAGGTGCAATCTCGACTTTCGCCTGATGTGACTGAGGAAAAACGCTGCAAAAACCTCAGTCATGGTGGTTGGCCGCTGGAATCGAACCCACGAGCTCCCGAATGCTAAGCCAATGCCAACACAATCCTCCAATTTAAGTTCTCTCAATAAGTTCTCTGCATGTTGGTTACCCCTTTTAAATAACTCTCGTATCCAATATCGTTTGCGCTTATATTTCCTGTTAGACTGGGTGACCAAATAGCTGACACAAACACCCGCGATAGCCACTGCTTCCGTCATGATCTCTCACCAAAACCAGACTGAACTCTGAAGTCTTTTTTGACGACCTTGCTCTGATGAATGGAAGAGGGAGGAACTCTGCTCTATTGGAATGTCTGCTCACGACCCTTTCGTGTCACTTGACACCAGCCAGCAGTCTTCACTACCTCCCCCACGCACACTGGTCAGTGGTCACATGGAAGTATTATACAAACATGGAAAAGGAATAGAAACCCTAACGTAAATATGAGCATCTGGTGGCCAGTGTGAGACAGATAGAAGCCCATATATTACTATAGGAATTTCATTTCTAATAACCTCACAAAGAATTGGTACATAGGATGGAGGGGAAAGATACATAAAGTGAAAGATACTAAAAAGAAGTATTCTGTCAAGGGTTTTAAAAAATAAGCCACGTTTTACACGAAAAAAATGATTTTTTTCTTCTCCATATTTCTCTCCCATTTAAAATGTATGGCGTCAAGAGCATCTACATTTAAAATTATGCTACGAGGTCAGTTTGGCTCCTAAAATTTCCATTACATTTTTAAATGAAGGAGACATTCTTTAGGCAGTTCTGTATTAGGGCTTTTTTAAATTGACTTTCTTGTTTTTGTAATATGACCAAAAATGTTAGTACACTGTCTAACTGTACCTCTTCCCCTTAAACTAGTGAGTTATATGACATCTAACCTAATATATGTAATTAGTTTTCTTTCTTTTATGTCCCTGACCCTCACATTCCTATACTAAAGTTTGATTGGTCCTCGGGTAACTAAAGGTTGGACCAGACTGCTCTACATAATCACGTGAAAAAGTTAAGTTGAGAGAGATGAACATGGAGACCAATGTGGTCAAAGCAGCTGGTCAGATGGCACATTGAAGGTATAGCAAGATGGCGGGTTGTGTCACTGTTATATACTTGGCACACGTCTTTCCGTAACGAGTGGTTGTGTAAAATGACTACGACAGTGTGTTGAATGGATGAGCGATGTAAGAAAGAAAAACTATGTAACGCAGGGAAAAGTGTTTTTAAAGATTAGTTGAACGTTGTAAGTGTATTATTACAGCCTCTGTAAAATGTGTGTCCATATTATATCGTGCTATTCTTGATCTAAGTTCAGATTTTATTTAGGTTCCTTGATAGCGAAGCTATAGAAAAAGAGAGCTTATAATCCCGCTCAGTCAGTGTGTCCAGAAATTAAATCTACCGAGCCACCGTAGCTCAATAGCAGAGCGTTGGGGTAGGATTCGGGAGGTCGTGGGTTCAATCCCAGCGGCCGATCATCCTGATTGAAGTTTTTCCACGGTTTTTCCTTAGTCATACCAGGCAAATGCCGGGATGGCACCTAGTACAACTTCCCGCATCCTTTTCCCCTCACCTATCCCGGCCTGAGCCTTAGATGTCTAAAGGTCACAAATTCAAAATCATGGTGTAGAGAGATGCTTGAGGTGTTGGTATTGGTACCAACGGTATTGGCTAGACTCGCTCAGTCACTTGAATTGTCTTGATTGGTGCAGTGTTGCCAACATTTTTTAATTCAATTATTTAAAATGTTTCAATTCCGTTAGACTTATCTGCGTCAATTGGCATAAACATTACTCCGCACAACAGAAAAATACTGTGGGTTGCCACGTCCCAAGCACCTCCCCCTTGCCAGTGCTGCCAAACTATTTTCTATAAAATCCATTATTTAAAATTCCTTCCATTACATTAAACGTGGTGGCACCGAATTCAGCAAAAATACTATTCGACACAATAGAAACATACTGGTGCGTATCCGCAAACAAGCCGCTGTCAATGTTGCCAACCCTTCTCCAGAAAACAAATCTCATGAACTACAAGGTGTAAAGACGTGGCTAAGGTGTCGTGGGACTAGACTAGCTCAGAGCCGGGAGAGCAGTCTTGAATGATGCCGTGAGTCAGTGTTGTCAACAGATTGTTTTTAAATTTAATTTTTCAAATTACTTTCATTCCGTTAAAATTATCTGCACCAAAATTGCCATACAATAGAAAGAGTCTCTGGGTCTCATCATCCCGAAGCACCCTAGTTGTCAGTGTTGACAACCTATTTTCTATACGTTAGATGTAGCAGCACCGAACTTGCCAAAATCATTACTCCACACAATAGAAAACTATTGTAAGTTATCCTGTCCTTAAGCTCTCCAGTTGTCATTGTTGCCAAACCATCTTATAAAACTAAATGCTTGTGTGTCTCAAATCCTATCAAGGGACTAGATTCTTCGCGATTGTTAGTAGAATCGCAGTACTAACTTCTTTATGTATATAAGCGATTCTGTACACTTTCTGTTCCTAATATGTTTTACGTGGAATTTTAGCATCCACAATATTGTGTGTGTATTTTTTAAATCCCCGGTTGGATTTATTAGTCTCTCACCACGCTTTCCCCCAGATGGCGGATAGGCGAATGCTGACCAGATATGGTGAGTACTGGAAATATTCATGGGCGAACCAAAACCACTGCTGCTGCCTTGCATTTAGTAAAGATATCTACGAAGGCTAGGGAAGATATCCTTGACTAAAAATATCATGATGAAGGGTAGCAGCAGTATCATTACCACTCGGAGGCTGGGTTCTCATGGTGTAAAATATTGCGGTGATTTATTCGGATCATCGGACAGGAACTGCTTCATGGGGCTCCAAAAACTGGATTAAGAAAGATGTTAGAATAAGAACGTACGAACTTCATACCAAACGGGCGCTCTTCAGACGCCAGCATGCGACACTTAGAACTGGTACGGGATGGACATATTAGCGATACATGAAGTGGGTTGGAGGGTCAAGATAGGATTCGAATTTTAATTTTATTACGGACTTTAGGAAATTTGGCTCAGGCCGAATGGATGATGGGTGAATTGGCGGAATGAACCAAGAGGGAGGAAACTGAAGAACCCCGAGTAAACCCAATGATACGTACTCGATGATGCAATACGGTTTTAATAAATGTCCATGCTCCGACCGAGAAAGCTGATGATAACGACAAAGATACATTTTACGATGAGCTTGACCGATTACTTGAAATGATTCCTTGAATATAAGGTGCAGTCGCTGTGCCTCTTAGAGTTGGTTATATGAATTAGTGGCCATTTCATCTACTCTTATTTATCTCAGGGCGTTTTGGTATGGGTTCACTCTTTAATTTAGAATATGTCTTGGCAGGAAAGAACAAGGTGCCCCAAGTTTACACCGTAGTGTGGGCTACCAAGTCTCTTCGTAAAACCTGAAGAGCTTAATTTGTTGACGTTCACCCGGAGCTTTTCAGCTGCCAGGGCTAGGAAAACAAACTATTCTCCAGCTGATACGAAATCAAAAATAGTTTAAAGTTCAAACATTATTTATTACAGAGAACTGTCTCTACATGAGGATCTCTGATCTGTTGAAACCCAACATAGCTTCTTACATAGATTTGCATAATAATTAATTGCGACAAAACTAATTTCAAATCAAAATAATAATAAAAAGTAACATTTAGTTTGCTCAAAACACTTGTTTCAACACTTTATATACATATGCCGATATTCCATTATAAAACGACAAGCAACCATTTGTATTCTTTGTTGCCACGAAGTTGAGTTACACTTCTGAAAGTGGTGACATCTACCGACAATCTCCAAAACTATGATAATACATTAAACGGCAATACAATTTTACTTAACATCTATTCTCATGTTCCTTTACATGTTTTAAGTTCAATAATTCCCTTAATTTGGATAAAAAACACTTTGTAATAATAAACTGATTAATTAAACGAGTATGATTTAATATAAACTAACTTAACTTAATCATTATTTAACTGATGATTAAGTGGATCATAGCATACTGAAGTGTAATACGAAAATTGTGTTGAAGGATTTCAACGCAAACGTAGACAGGGAAGAAAATTTTAGACCTACTATAGGAAAATCAAATCTTCACGAAGTCAGCAACAAAAATGGAGAACGACTGATAACCTTTGCGATATCGAAAAACCTAATAGTAAAGAGCACGTACTTTGGACACAAAGATATACAGAAATACACATGGACATCTTCGGACAGCAAAACAACCAGATCGATCAGGTATTAGTAGACAGACGAAGGCATACAAAAATAATGGACGTTAGGGTTTACAGAGGAGCGGAGGGTGGCACCGACCATCAGTTACTGATAACAAAAGTAAGAGAACAGTTGTGTATCGGGAACAGGCAAAGCAAAGAGTCAGAAAAACTGCAATTCTACATCAAACTAATAGAGAAACCGGGTGCACAGCCGACTACCAACTCGAAGTCTCAAATACGTTCGAAATCTTAGCCAACTTGTGTAATAATAAAGACATTAGTAATAATAATGAAACTAATGTGAACAAGATGTGGGAGGCAATTCGTGACACAGTAAGGAGCGCAGGAAAAGAACGTGTGGGAGCGAAGAAACGACTGACAAACAATTCTTGGACTGATCAAGAAGAATGCATTAAACTTCATATGGAACGAAAACAAGCAAGCCAGTGATTGCTAAGCAATAAAAGCGAAGAAAATGAAAACCACTAAAGAGTTTTCTTTAAAAATAAGGATAATTTGTAGTACAGATTTATGATCTTTATTAAACTGAGTTTGTACGTGCATGTATTGTAACAGTTGTTCTCAGCTTGTTAACGTAAACGGCAAGTTCGTACAGAGTCTTTGACAGTATTATCTTTCACAATCTTTGAGCGCCAAGTATTTCTGAAGAAACTACGAATTTCCTGAACGTTATTATTATTATTTGTACTTTCTGGTACTTTAAAGATGAATACCAACGCTTTAGAACGTACGACAAGTGAAGGAAAATGTATAATAATTCAAGAGAGTGTAAATTCTTTAAAATTAAACGCAAGTTACGTTTTAATTTTAAGTGTACGTTAATGGCGAGCAGGAACGGAGCTTCCATGTGCTGAAGCACCCAAAATCAATTTTAGCACCGCTGGTTTAGCAGCACTCTTTATTTCATACGTGTCGATATACTTATATTGAGGGCTTGTATCCATACTCAGTTTAATTAAAACAGGCTGACAAGGCTATTACACTTAACTTTATTGTAAAAAGGCACAGTAAGCGTTACAGTTTTAATGTTCTAACATCTTTCTCAGACGAAACACTAATTAACACTAACAGTTCATAAAGTGTCACTAAAAGGCCAAATGATCATTTCCCCGTCATCCGCCAACCACGTCCTAGAATTCGTTTAATTTTCAAAAGTAAATAAATTTTAACCAATCATAGTCTTTTGCTCACAGGCCACAACCCATAATCAACTAGACAGCTATAACGAAATTGTAACAGGAAACAACAAAGAGGAAACCGAGGCACAAAAAATGTTAGATAAATAAATGCGTAAGAAATAAATAATTAAACAATATGAAATATATAAGCCACAAATAAATAAATAAAGATGGAATCTTAAAAATTAAATAATTTGAATTTGAATTTTATTTATGGCCTTTTGGCATCTAAGGATCAGGGCGGGATAGAGGAAGGGAAGAAATCGGTAAGGTGTCGGCCATGGTCTATATTGAAGGTGCCATCCTTGCATTTCCCTGGTGTGACTAAGGAAAACCCCTGGAAGAACCTGTCAGGATGGTCGGCCGCGGGGATCGAACCCACAACCTCCCGAATGCTATGCCAACACTACCACTGAGCTACGGCGGCTCTGTAATTTAAATAAATAATAAAGCTGGGTAGGAGTTACTGGTCTCCCAACAGGCGCCTCCCCATGTAGCGGATACGGTAATGCCGACCAGATATGGTCGGTACCGGAAATATTCCGGGGCGGATCAAAACCAGTACTGCTACCCTGCAGTTAGTAGAGGGAACTACAAAGGCTAGGGTAAGATAACCCCGAACAAAATAATTATAATTAGAGAATAAGACTCACACACAAGCTGAGGATTCTGTGAGCCGAAATGTTATGTAAACTTGTAATGTACAAAAGTTAAATAAATAGAAATAAATAAATAAAATAGTTTCATCAGGAAACAAAAATATTATGGTTAAGGGAAGTAGCTTCACCATTACCACCCTGACGCTGAAGATGAATGACATCGGCAAGGCTCAGAGATAGAGGACGACATCTTGAATATCTGCCTTTACTGCGAGGTCGTAGAGCAGATAACTCTACACCGATGAAGCATGTCAAGAAATGGTAACATATGGTTCATGGACTCTCATTGGGTAAAATATTCCGGAAGTAATCTAGTCCCTCCTTCAGATCTCTGGGCGAGGACTGCTTCAGTGGGCTCCAAGAACAGGATTAGGAAAGATCTTAGAATTGGAACGTAGAACCTTATACAAAACGAGGTCAAAGGGGGACATTTTGCGTAAATAGCGATTGTAAATTTCCCTTTTTTCGGCGTCTCGGGTGGTAACACTGCTAGTCGTAATGAACTTTAATTTTGGCATTTTGTTAAGGCCACATCCTATTTTCACTTCGTGTTCATGTTTCTGATCTAATATTGTGCATTTAGCTACAATCCATCTCTCCTTTTCCAACTTTGACCTTTCATATCTCCCGAAGTTGGCGACACTGAGCATCGATTTTGGTATCATTGGACGTATTTTTCTTCGAGGATTTATATCCAATTAACAGTTTTCGTAGTATCATTTGAAAAAATATAAGTTTGTGTTGGGGTGACAACACTGCTTATGTGACATTGTTGTTGTGTGCTTGATCAGGTGTCCCCCTCCCGTAAGTATCAGGTTACCTGCGCACATTTTTTTTATTTTCTGCTCCTTTTTCAAGTTATTTTGGGCTGTCACTCGTCAACAGACTGTTGATTTCCAATACATTTTTCAAGAAACCGCCCCAGAGGAAGTGGACATGGAAAGGCCCAAATGGGACCAAAAACGAAATAGACTACGTTCTATCAAATAACAGGGCAATTGTGCAAGACGTGTCTGTTCTAAACAGTTTCAAAATCTCGAGTGATCATAGGATGGTGAGATGTAAGCTGAAACTAAATACTAGACTAGAGAGAAAGAAGCTTA
>JAGDQP010009691.1:0-42404 GCA_022664845.1 Lepisma saccharinum | reverse complement strand
ATATATTTATATTGTTGAATGGTAAATAACAGCTAATGCTAAAAGGTAAATGTAAATAGGGAAAAGCTTTAATTCTACCAAAGAACCCAACTTCGTATCTGAGCAAATCAAGTTTTAGTTTTGTCTGTTATTAAGCATGAACAATCTTTCAACGAACGTGAATATTACAGATTGGTTCAAACCAACATCGTAATCTCTGTCAATATCACAGAGACCTGCATAGACAGATATCGGATTTCAATATGCAATATTATATTTCTTCGAGACACGTAATTCATGAGTCACGTTGCAGGATCACGTGTAATAGGAGAAAGTATAATCTCAAATATCGCTTAGGGTTCCAAAAGCAAGGTAACCATAAAATCAAATGACAGTTAATTCAGCAAGATCGAATATCAGTGACCAAGGAGAAATACGAAGACAGTACAAGTGTAATGAGTCAGGTACATTGTGATTGGCTTAGGACATCGAAGCCACTTCTCCCAAGGAGAACTGTGATTGGCTGATATCGAGAAGAAAGTGAATGGGTTTTTGATAAAACCTGGACAATTTTGGAAGTCTAGGCCGTTGGTGTCTGAGACCTACTGTCGCCAATAAGTTCGGATCTGGGGTCCGAACCCCGCTCTGTAGCGAGAAGACAGATAAGAACTTAGAAGAGAAATGAAGACCGTCGGCCTTGTATCCAGAGGCCACCAAGCAGTACGAAGAGACAGCCAGTAGTGTTTTCCAGAGTTTCATCTCCGCTGCTGACAGCCAAGTTCATCGCCACAGCTCCAAGGAATTTCGATGGGTTCTTTTATACATCTATTATTCTGATGCTCAATACGTCCGTCGTTTTGTTTGTATTCTAGTTTTCTAACTTAATCTGTATTTATGCATTGGTGTTATTTAGCTTCAACTTCTTTTCAATCGAGTAGATTCCTTCAAAGAAACCCCAATAGAAAGTTAACAAAATCCCAGCGTTTTAATATAAAATCCTAGTTTCAATATTAAAACTTTTGAGGTTCAAAAGTAGTTTGAAAAAAAAAAAAAAAAAAAAACATTTCCAAAATGTACAGCAAGTGTATTTTCAGGTCACACTGAAATTATAGCAATTCTACCATCTGATCTACGTACCCCTAATAACGATATTCTCATGTTTAGAATGAAGTTCGCTGTATAAACGTGAATTGTCAACAATATATACGAGGGTAGGTTGATAAATTCTCAGCCCTACCTAGGTTCGAGCCCAGCAACACACAAATGTTATATACGTTCATGAAGGTTATGCAAATTTCTGTTCGTATGAACTAATTTAAACTTTTTTTTTTTCAGGTCCAAAGTGAGGATGGCAGCCCAGGTTCTAGAAATTAGTAAATTTGAACATCGTGCGTTCAACAAGTACCTCTTCCTAAAGGGGATCTCGCCGAAGGAGATCCACAACGACCTTGTCACGACATTTTGGGACAAGGCACCGTCGTATGCCACGGTGAAGAAATGGGCAGCGAATTTCAAACGTGGGCAGTTTGGGCTGGAGGATGAGCCAAGGTCCGGCAGACCAATTTCTGTGACCTCTCCCGAGAAGATTGACGCCATTCACCGGATGATTCTCGACAATCGCCGAATCCCGCTCAAACGGATAGAGGACAAATTGGGCATTAGCCATGAACGGTTGTGAAAGGTTATTCATGAAGACTTCGGTAAGAGTAAGGTCGCGGCAAAATGAATTCCGAAACTTTTGAACGCCGATCAGAAGCGGGCACGGGTGGAGGCAAGTAAGGAAGTTTTGTCCCAATGTCAAGCGGATAATGCCAATTTTTTGCAACGACTGGTAACCGTGGAAGAAACCTGGTTGTATTTCTACGATCCCATGACAAAACAGCAATCGGCCGAATGGCGACACAGAGGTTCTCCACGTCCAAAGAAGGCTAGGACACAGATAAGATAAAATGAATTTTATGGGCGGTAACAGCACTATGGCTTACGCCCGTCCCGATACGGGGGAAGCCCCTTATCTTTGTCACGTCTAAAAATAGCTGTTAACTAAAATGATAAAAGCATATAAAAGCTGAAGATCTAAGCTCTTCAGAAAAATAAAATCGTAGTAAAAACTAAAGATGTATATGGTCTTTAGCAGAAAAGGTAAAAACGTGAAGGCTGTAAATAGGCCTTCACAAAAATAAAATAATACTACATAAAGCTTAACAGCTATGGGACATAATCAGCTCAGAGAGACGGAGATAAACCTGTCTCACGAACATACCTAATAACGCTTCGCAACATACCTGGTGCTTCCCCTAACAATGACGCCATGTCATTGGGGATGTTATAACGTTGTCTGAGATGATTATATCCGGGACAATCTAAAAGCACGTGACGAATACTTAAAACCACATTGCAATTATGACAACGTGGTGGATCCAATCGTCGTAACAGATATCCGTGTGTTAGGCGACTGTGTCCTATACGTAGACGACATAAAAGGACTTCTTCTAGCCTACTATCTCGGCAAGATGATTTCCATGGAGCAACAGTTACCTTAATGTATTTCAATTTATTCACAGCTACGTCATCCCATCGTCGCTGCCATTCATTCCGTGTAACTTGCTTATAATATATCATCATGTCCTGAAATGGGACATGTGGAATATCAATGTTACCTCCTAAAGAGGCCTCACGAGCAGCTTCGTCTGCCAATTCATTGCCATGGATACCAACATGACTTGGTATCCACGAAAAGACAACCTCACCACCGCCAGAGCAGATGGCGTGTGTGAAGATCTTGCACGAGCGGATGTTTCGGCTAGGACACAGATCCTCTGCAAAGGTCCTTGCTACGGTCTTTTGGGATTGTTAAGGAATTATATTGGTCGACTACCTGCAATATGGTGAAAATAGAACTGCAGCTTATTATACATCTCTGCTGGACAAACTGAAAGCAAAATTCAAGGAAAAGCGACGTGGAAAGCTTTCAAAAGCGGGGTCTCCAGGAAAATGCGCCCTCACACAAGGCACGTCTGCCATTGGAAAAACTGGAGGACCTACGGTTCCAGATACTTGAACATACACCCTTTTCACCAGATTTGGCTCCATCTGACTATTATCTGTTTCCCACATTGAAAATGGTTCTCAAGGGAATGCATTTCGATGGTGCCGATGACATCATTTCTTGAACAGAGGCCTGGTTTGCAGAGCAATCTTCCGACTTCTATTTGTCTGGCTTGCAGGCATTGCAGAAGCGATGTGAAAAGTGTATTGCGGTAAAAGGGGAGTATGTTGAATAAAACCACCAAGCAATGCTTGTTATCTACTTGTTTTCTTGGTGAGGCTGAGAACTTATCAACTTATATATATCTTTCCTCTTCTATCTATATATCATGGCGTTTCCTTAACACCAGTCCCGCGCCTATCCGCTCTGTCCATTTTCTCTCCTACCAGTTTCCTTTTGTAAGTATCCTTTTTTCTACCTGTTCGACCATTTTATCTATCTTTATATATATGTGAGTTTCTAAAACTGTTGTGTATATATCCATGTATTAAAATGTAACAAACACATCCCACACCTGTCTTTTTAGCGATATGAAGTTATTTCTGAGCGAAAAAGAAAATAATCTGAACAATTCAAGTAGGACTCAGAAGAATGACATGCATACAATAGAACTTTCCAATATATAAAAAGAAAGAACTATTGGTAATGCAATAGCAAGGTAAAGTTGAATTGTCTGCCAATCTGTCTATTAAAAAAAATACTAAAAATCACGATCAGCTCAGTTGATTAATGCTCCTTAATTACCTTTGTCTTCTGCCCCTGCCATATTTGAGTTCTTTGGCACAGTCAATGTTAACTCCATATGTGCTCTACTGGATTGTATATGTGAATTGTATGTAGTCATCGTGTATTACCACCCTTCTCCTCTCATCCTGATTGATTCAATTATTACAGCAGCTCAGTGGTAGGGCGTTGGCGTTGTTTCGGGAGGTCGTGGGTTCGAACCCTAGGGACCGCCCGGACCATCCTGATTGAGGATTTTTGCTCAGTCACACTAATGACAGTTTCAACATAGGCTCTGGCCGGTACCTTTCCGAATCCTTTCCCCTCTCTAATCCCAGCCAGAACCTTAGATGGCTTCAATTCGATTACTGATACCTTAACGAATCCATGAGTTTCTAAGGATGCTTTCTACAGGTTCTGAAAAAGTAGGATCCGAACAACTGCGTTTAAATTAAGGTGCCTGCCAAATTTGAACACGGTAGTACGCTCGCTGTAAAAGAGCCCGTGAACTATTTAATTCGAGCAACCTCTTCTCTAAGTTACATAGTTAATACTTGCTAATGGGAAGTTTGTGGTTGCGCTGTGAAACTAACATTGGCAGGAACAATATTATATATCCAGTGTATGTTTAAGAGCAGTATGTACAAAGGGAGTAATTAACAATTCTATTGTGGTTGAGGACAGAATGTGGTTACTATAAGAAAGCAAGATAAACTGAATATCTTGAGTAAATAAGTATTACTATGAAAGGACAATGCGTAATGGATATCTCGAAAAAGAATTTTAATGAGTACAGTAGACGGTCGATTATCCGAGGTAATTGGGACCAAGACCAACTTGGATACGCAAAAACTCGGATAATACGGAGGTTAAGTTCTATTGTCGTAAAAATAACGAAAAAACACGTGAAAACATACAAAATAGGTTTATTGTATAAAAAAAATTAAATAAACAAAATTACAGACCCGTAAGCAAGTAGAAACATGAGACTATTTCTTATCAAGGCTTTGATTATTATTATGATTATTCATTTTTTACATCATATACATCTGTGATGTTTAGATATAGTCAAATCTGTACATAATTGTCATATTTGTTAAAATATTTATATTATATATACACTAAAATTTTAGTATACATAAGAACATTACAACTGTAAGATAAAAACTTGGATATCATTAAAAAAGTCTTATAGCTATCACAATTCCAGTATAAGATACAGTATCAAAATCATGAAGTCATTTGGTACAATAATGATTCAGTTTATTTTATATTGTACGTACAGTTACATGTAAGAAATTGTTTTATGAGTTACCCTCTCTCCTCTCTTAGATGATGCGATGTTACGCTAACGCTGATGAAACAGTACAGTATGTCATGTGACGTACTCTTTTCTTGTTGCTCTATGTAAGCAAGAGCGGCGTCGATCGATTTCAGCCCATCGGAGTGAAATATTTTTGGAGCTATCTCGTCCGTATCGTCGTCTTCCTGTTATTAAGAGCTTATTTTTATTTTTTACCTTCCGATGACTGGCTCCGTTTATTGAGACACGGATAATCGCGAGTCTACTGTATATGAATAACTAAATGTTTGATTAATGTGAAGAAATGATGATGGTTTGCAAGGCTCTGCGTCGAGTTCAGCCCGTAAACTTTATTTTTA
This sequence comes from Lepisma saccharinum, assembly GCA_022664845.1. Taxonomy (NCBI): domain Eukaryota; kingdom Metazoa; phylum Arthropoda; class Insecta; order Zygentoma; family Lepismatidae; genus Lepisma; species Lepisma saccharinum. Next base: position 36,991 of record JAGDQP010009691.1, on the reverse strand, counting down.
TATGGGCCAGTCTACAGGCATGTTTCAAAAAGAAGAGCAATGACCTTGAAGGGTCACAGCGTGTAGCAACGAAAAGCTGGATGCATTTTGCTTCCTCCTGACAATATTGCCACCCTTATGTAGTTCTAAAACCAGTAGTGTAAAATTTTTGTGAGAGTGAGTTGTGTTTTGCTGCGTTGTGAGCAATGGCTTCTAGGAAGAAAGGATCTACACTACGAAGCCAGTCGAGGCATATTATTTATAGCGTCATGCAATTTATGAAAGATGAAGCGAAAAAGGGATCACCAGCAATTCCTTTCAAACAAGTTCAGAAGAGGGTTGCAGCGGCAACTAAAGTGTGTCTGGCGACAATTAAACGTGTAAAACAAGAATTTGTCAAGAAAGGTGGTCAACTATCGACGCCCGGGAAGGAAAGAAAAAGAAGACAAGAAGCAATTGATGACTTCGATAAAGGGGTGATTCGGAGAACAGTTAGGGACTTCTACATTAAGAAGAAAAATGTTCTTACTGTAGCAAAACTGGTGGCGGAACTTAAAACAAGTATTGGTTTTCGATGGAGTGGAAGTACATTGCGTAGAATGTTGCGCGAACTTGGTTACAGGTATACGAAAACGAAAACGAACAGAAAAGTGCTCATGGAGAAACCGGATGTTGTGTTAAGGGAGAAGTATTTAGATTCAATTCGGAAGTGCCGTGAAAGTGGGAAGAGTGTTTATTACCAAGATGAAACGTACATAAATGAAAATTGCAGTTGATAAAGCGTGGCAACATGTGAGTGAACCTAGTGGTCCTTTACCACCAAGCGGTAAAGGTAGAAGGTTAATAATTGTAAATTGTGGGAATGGAAACAGTTTCATACCAAATAGTGCTCTAGTGTTTCGCGCAAACAGTTCAAGTGGGGATTATCATAATGAAATGAATGCCGAGAGCTTCGAAAAATATATTCGGGAATTTGTAATTCCGAATATTGAACCGAACTCGGTTATTGTAATGGATAATGCTCCTTACCATAATGTTCAAGTTGAAAAGGTGCCCAATTCATCTACAAAGAAGAATGATATTCATAACATTGCATGCGAACCTAGAATGCTGAAATCTCAGGTCTTACAACTTGTAAAAACTCAAACAGAATGAAAAGAAATATCGATTAGACAGTATTTTGCAGAATGCTGGACACAGTGTGATTCGGTCGCCCCCATATCACGCAGAATTTAATCCAATAGAAAATGTCTGGAGCAATTTAAAAGGTATCATTAAAAGTGAAAATTTAGGATATTCCCTCAAATTAATTGAGGAGCGCGTTAAGAGGTACTTTGAAAACCGCCACGAAGATCTATGGAGAAAATGCTGCAGGCACACTCTGGAAGAAGAAGAAAAGTACAGGGCCACACAACATGTAGTAGAGAATGAGATGGAGCGAATTATTATTGAACTTGGTGGTGAGTGTGACACTGAAGGAAGTGACAATTCTGAAGAGTGAGTGAGTGAGTGAGTGAGTGTGAGTATGTATGTATGATGAATAATTTGCATGTAACAACAACATTTGCTATTGTGGATGCACAACAGAATAATTATAGACCTTTTATGCATGCGTGGTTTACCAGGTAAAGCAAACAGTATATAGAGCAGATTCAGTTTTTTTTTAACAGAATATACAGACAGCATTGTATATTCTGGTTTCCTCCCGTCTATCAATAAAACTCTTCCTGTCTTCTTGTTTCTCCTTACTTCTTCTCTTATACACACACCGATACGCGGTCAATGTCTTCTCTAAGATAGAAACCGTTGCATCCACACCCGCGACAGAGGCTGTAGCTGCATGCATGCGGAGGTAGCAAGTAGAAGTTGGAGAGCGATCACATATAAGGGCGGGACTATCCGGGGGCCCTGACTTCCAAAACTTTGTTTCAGTATGTAATGACCTCGTTATACTGCCAACGATATATTAAGAGTTTCCCGAGGTGCTCGCTAGATGGCTGTACTTTTGTCACTGCAGAAGCGAAGCGAGTAACTTTTCTATATTTTATTTAATTGTAAAGTGCAATATGGAATCAATGGCACTAGTTTTAAATGAGTTAAAAAGCAATTGCTAATTTAATAGACATCGAATTTAAATGTAATCAGAGCAGCTAGAGTTCAAATCTACCAGTTAATTGCATGTACTAGGTATGTAAGTAGCACTTGTAAGGTACAAGATGCAGAGGTAATACAGAGGTAATCAAGACGCAAATGTATTATGTTTTAATCCTCTAATAATAAACTTATTTTGTTGTGGCATTTCTTCGTCTTCTTTTATAGCTAGACGTAGTGGAGGAATTGTCTATATTGCCCAGGCTGTTGAAAAGCGCCGCAGCAATTGTGGATAAATTTCTCTACAAACTTCGCTTTGTCACCACTACGGTGTAGCTTTGGGGCACTTATTAGGTATAGGTTATCAAAAAGCATCGAGCTTCGAACCTGCAAGAGCGACCCTGAGAAGTTATAATGGATGTAATGGGATTTCCTACGATTTGACCGCACAGCTGCAACGCTTCATATATATTTTATTATTATTTACGGTTGCAGATTCCAAGGTACAAAAGGACCCATTACAAGTACAGACAGTTTACCTGGGCTTTCCCACCCTTCAAGCATGCGTGGTTTACCTGGCAAATACTTTAGTAGCTAGGATTGACATAGGGTTTTCCACCCTGTATATGAGGGTTACTTCGTATACATTTTTTCTACTCTGGCCGCTTCTCTTTTCGTGCTTTCCGGTCGTCTAATTTCGCCTTCTTTCCTTCTATAAACATATCCGATTCGCGGTAAAATTCTCGCCTACATAGAAGCCGTTGAAATACACCTCCCGACACATGCTGTAGAAACTAATAGCATAAGGAGAGAGACAGTATTATGGTTGGTGACTTAATTTAAGGGAGTTCTTGGAGGGGCCTGATAGTTTTAGATTTTCTGAATTGAAAAATGTCACATCGCTTTGCATCTAGAGTCTAGACTTCTCCCGCGAAAGACGTAAGCCATAGTACTGTTACCGCCCATAAAATTCATTTTATCTTATCTTGTCTTGTCCTTTCAATCAAGGACGTACGCAGGGGTCCGGACCCACCCGCTCCCAAATTCACACTTTTTGGTGAAATTAGTATATTATTTAGCACTTATATGCACTTACCTAAATGTCCACCCAGACAGTTCTCAGATCCTCCCAAAACCAACTCCTGTGTACGTGCCTACTCTCAATTACTGACTTTATTATCGCTGCGCTGGGGTTCTTCAAATGGCGCACTCCGACCCGGATCCAGACCCCCAAGCCTTTTAATCCGAATCTCCACAGTTTGATATGTATTTGAATTTATTTATGACCTTTTGGCATCTGTTTCACTCTGGATTTGAGTAGATGTCAAGAGTCATATGTGAATATATTATGTACACACCCCATTAGTTGACATTCCAAAGGCAAGCATAGAAGTGTATTGTGAATAATAGGTCAATGTACGCCTGTTTACTTTTTTAATTATTTTATACAATTACATGGAGTAGTCAATAGATGTACAGTCTTACTCTTCTGTTTGAATCTATTTATGGCTTTTAGGTACCTATGGCTTAGGCCGAGATAGGGATGTGAAACGAGTCGCCCGGGGCCGAAGTTTAAGGTACCACTCCGTCATTAGCCTGATGTGGCTAAGGAAAAAACCCTCAGTCAGGATAGACGCCCGCTGGTATCGAACCCAGGACCTCCTAAATGCGAAGCCAACTGAACTACGGCCGCTCGGTCTTACTGCCACGTCTTATCCATAGTCTACTATCTTGACCGCAAAGACCTTTTTATTGTGATATTACAATCTACCTGACCCCCAGGAAAAAATAATTGAAGACCTTTACTATATCTTATCAGCTTGATTTACTTTTTTTTTTTTGCTCGTGTTTATTTGTGTCATTTGTCTGGTACTTTGTTTTTGTCGTGCTTCCAACGCTCAGTGTGCGTTCCGTTTAAGTTTTTTAAGGAGCGTCCCTTAAAGAAATGACAAAAATATTTGAGTCACGTTCATCGGGTGTCTTGTCGAGTGCCATAAATATTACTTTTGTTGAAGCTAGTAGAAAGAAGAATATACAGAAAAAATTGCACGGTCTATTTACTTGAAATTTGTTTATTAATCAGACCGTGAATAATATCAATTATAATAATGTAACAAGCAAGAACAACGGCAGGGAAGAAATAAAACGTCTATTATTATCCGGCAACTAATATTACTATTAAGCTCAAACTGCTAACCTCGCGATTAAGTTGAACTTTCTAATATACAGAACTGTTCTCGGTCTGTTATATTCGATGGTTGCGAAAGTTTGAGTGCGACCCTAGCAAATTAATATAGATTGCGTGTGTTTGAAAATAAATAAAGCGGTGAGAAAGATATACGGGTCAAAGTCCAGACGAGATGACCAGAGAATGGAGGAGCATGCATAATGAAGAATTCCATACACTGTATGATTTTCTCGTTACCATATGAATGGAATTATTACGCCTAAGATGAGCTGGTCATGTAGCTCGGATGGGGGAAAGATGATCGTATTCTATCGTAATTGATAATCCGGAGGGAAGGAGGTCGTTGGGAAGACAGAGAAATCATAGAGGGGATCTTCGAGAGGTAGATGTTCATGATTAAACTTGGCCTGATCTTGTCCAGGATAGAATCCAATGGAGAATATTTGTTACTGCGGCGATAAACTTTCGAGTTTTGTGAACCATAGAGTTAGTTACTTAATAATGGGAGTGACAGAATCTTCAAAAGTGGTATAAGAAAATTCAATCCTTTGCTTATGAAAAATCGTAGAGAACTACTTGCTAATATAAACGGAACAGCAGCGAGTTTCGCTCTGGCCAGTGGTCGCGTGTATCAAACAACGTTGCTGACATTAACTGGTTCAAATAATTCTTAGAACACGAATGAAAAGGGGCCTCAGGGTGATCAAGAAGTTTAGCGCACTCGCTTTCTGTGCGCGTGGTAACGGATTCAATTTCCGCCGGGCCCATTGAACCGAGTGGTCCACAGTCCACTTTAGCAAAAACCATAGGAGTCCACCAGCTCCGTTCGGAGTAATAGCAATACACTCACTCACAAATGAAAAAAGATGTCATAGACACAGTTCCATGCACGTTCTTTTACACGGAACGACCAGATGAATATGGTTTGCAATGCATTCCTGACTATATAACAGAGTGGAAATGGGAAATATCGTCACAGCCAAAACGTAGCCCTATTCGAAAAACAATAGTTATTAATATTATTCCGTTTTTTAAATGCTCGGACAAACAGAATTGATAATTGTATTCCTAAATATAGGTGACTTCATTATTACCATGAGAAAACTGTGAATTAATTAATTAGTCAGTGAAATATAATCAGCAATAGAAATATAATCAGCTAAAGAGTGTAACATCCTATTATTTTTCACAAATACTGTAGTTCTACCAGCAAAGAGACAATGAAAGAAAGTGAATATTCCGACAGAAGAATACCCATGCCCGCGGCAATAACACAGTAGATGGTTCTGAATTGGCTTATCGGTTGAGATCTGTTTGGGAGTGTCTAAAATGAATGACGTAGTGCAGTTTGCATTTACTTTATTTTCATTCGTAATAACTTTGGTAAGCTTTAATTTGTATATGCCATTTTAGTAACTTTTGATATTAGCCAGTGGATATTATACGAGTACAATACTTGTTAAAATCCACAAACATACGTCTCAGGCGGGATTTGAACCCATCACATAGGAGACACTGGCTTTACTACCTAGGCCGCCTATTTTCTTTCGTGTGCTAAGAATGATTTGAACCTGTTAATGTGAACAACGCGGTTCGATATAAACAATATCTGGGTAGAAAAAAAAAGCGATGCCATCGGGTTTATAATAACTAGTAGTTCTCTCTACGATTTCTAATCAGCAAAATGTTATCTTTGTTTATACCACTTTCATAGATTCTGTCACTTCCATTATTATTGTTGTTATCCTAGCAAAGATTTCTTGATGATTGGCTTCTTTCGCAATGATTCCGCCAGACTCCCCCTCTGGGAGGTGTCACCCCAACTTTAAAAATGTTACGCTCAAAAATCGAAAGAACCAGTTACACCCTCCCAATTTTGACTTTTACACCCCCACACTGAAAATCCTGGCGGAATCCCTGCTTTCGAGGCTTTTTCTCTGAGAAGGTTAAGTTTTTCTTCTTATATAAAACGCGCTCTTGCCTATCACAAATAAATATTAGACATCGCGTTCGCGAATCTCGTTATTTAAACAAAATATATTAACAATTCAACTTTAACTTGCTATTGCATTATCAATAATTATTTTTCAGTTCATATTAATATTACATTAACAATTTTTTGCAACACTCTCTCTCACACAAACACATGTAAACGCACACACACACACACACAAAAAGAGAGAGAGAGAGAGAGAGAGAAACCTCATTCGAGTTTCGAATAAAATGATTCTTAGAATAGTGCAATGAAAACTGCCTCCTCTTCTTCTCTCTTCACTTGCGTGGCTCGTAGTAGGGATCGTGAACTTGTTGCCTGGAACCACGATCCGACTTTGGATTTTTTTTTTTTTTTTTTTTCCTACATTTATAGCCGCATTATCCTTTTCCGAAATTGTACCATGTCTGAATTGTTAACATGTCATTATTCTCAATGTTGTTATTGAAAAATATTAAAATATCGCCGACAAAAATAGAAGTTCGTAGATGTTCGTACTTGTTTTGAGGTACATTATCCTGCCGACTATTCGGAAAATCTGATACTGTATTTTGGGCTGCTGCAGAACGTCTTATGACGTTTTGTTTCCTTTTCCTACACACTGAGGAAAGATGACCTTTGGTTAAGCAAAAAAGCATTGTCCCAAGTTATGATGTTTGCCACATAGATAACATATCCTTTTTGTGTATTATTCTGAATTGAATCTTTACGATATGATTTGTTTTTGCCTTGAGATAAATGACTTACATTCATGTAATTAGATGAGGTTCTATGAGGAAAATTGAAACATTCAATTCAATTCAATTCGTTTATTTAGTATTAGAGCAGTACAGGCTGCTATCTACATCGTCAAAAATATTAACAATACATGATGCTACATACACAAAACAGGTTTTCATGCTACATATTTCAATTTTTATATTTAGTGGAGTTGGAATATTAATTTAATTACAATGGATTGCAATTAGGCCCAGTACACTAATCAATCCTATTGAAACACACAAACATACATAAGAGATTTAAATAAAATCCAACACAACAATAGTAATAACATTTGTACTCGATGTCACCGATCATACTACATTATGACAATGTTTCTAAAACCCTGGTACAAACTTTTTTTTAAACTCAAATGAATTCAATTATCCAATAGAAAAGCAGTACTTTCTGCTCTCTATGTCGTCAAAAACGTTAAAAATAGTAAAAAAAAAATAATTAATACACAAAACAGGCTACCATACTACACTTATTTATTTATTTATTAAAATACGTCACAGTACCTCAGAAAAGATGCGTAAAAACACATTCAGAATAAAACAATGTAAACAAAATTAAGTTTTTAAGAAAACAATGTAATGATGAAACCTTATTATTACGAAGTCTATGACGATAAATACATCGTGAAGGTTAAAATTGAGTACTTTCTAAGACAAAAGAATATACAATGATATGGAAAAGCTTCCAATAGTTACAGATTAGTTAAAGGTTAACATGTAATTAAAAATTTCAGCACATGAGTATCCCTCGCTTTTTGTCAGTAAAGCTTTTACTTCCTGTTTAAATTTTTTGATAGGTAGTTCCTTGATTTTATCAGCCAACAAATTATAAAACTTAATGCCCTGATACATATATGAATTTTGTTATTTATTTAACCTAGTTTTCAAGGGTACCAAAAGATCCTTGTTCCTGGTTTCGTAAGAATGAACTTCAGCTCCAATCTTGAAGCTATCCTTATGAGTTCTGATATATGTAACACAATGATACACAAACAGTCCAGGGACCGTTAGAATATTTAAATTTCTAAAACATCCCCTACACGATTTCCAGCTTGGAAATCCAAGTATTGTTCTGAGGGCCTTTTTTTGCCACTTAAAAACTATCTTCCATCCAGCCGAATGACCCCACATTAAAATACCATAATTAATGTGACTTTGAACAAGAGCATGATAAGCCATATGGAAATACCTATGAGATAGACTCTTACGCAATCTACGTAGCATGTAGATGCTTCTAGACAACTTTCCTATGAGATAGTCAATATGTACCGTCCAGGTAAGAGAGCTGTCTATATATATATACCCAATAATTTAATGTAATTGTGCTTGTTATACTTGGCAATACTGTTGTTTAAGGAAAATAATATATTTTCTACACTGACTACATTCAACCATTTTTAACTCTATTTGGGTAGCTTTGTCAACTTTATTATAAGGCAATTGTAAATTTAATTGTGTTTTCTTATTAATTGGACCCTGACTATCGTTATTTATATTACTTTGTCCATTAGACGATAATACAGCCTGAATTTCATCGAGCATCCGCATGGATTCATCCAGTGAATTATCAAGTACCTTATTTTCCTTTTCTGCTTCATCTTTACTTGAGGCACATGATATAACTTTAAACGATTTGTCTAAACTAGAGATCCTTGATGGCATTTCTCCATTCTCACTTTGTGGTGGACTGTTGAAATCAACATCGTCGAAGTCCTCATGATAATATTTAGCTGTTTCGTCAATGGATCTTTGGTTTGGGGTACTCTGATACATACTTACACCCACTAAAACAATTATGTACAGTTTAAACTTAACAAGTTGTACAACGTAAATATGATCAAAGGAATAGGTTAGCCTCAACTACTATGGTTTTAAGCTTTTTAAATTTCCTGACTTACCACTATTTAACACTTTGAAGGCTTTTCACTTCAGGGAGCCTATATATTAGGCAACAAAAAATTAAAATTCCAAGTAGAGAGCTAAAGAACTTATCACCTACACTATAGAATCCTCCGAACCACACAGTAATAAAAGGCTTCACTTAGAAGGACATTATATTATAAATGCTCATGTGGAATAAATACTTTCGCCAATGGTATCAGATTATTATCAGATAGTTATTGAAGTTTACACATCGGCATGACTTTTCCCCCGACAAAAATACTGTAAAACAAAAAACAACAAGGAGAACGTAAGAAAGCACACGATTCATCAAAATTTGCAACCACTAGCACCATGTACCACACTGATGGGCCTTTCACTACTCTTCCACATTTAAAAGGCCTTTCTCTGACACATAAGGTAAAGATTTTTTATTATTATTTTTTTTTTCACCTCCAGAAATTATAGAGATTCATGCGGTTCAACAAAATAAGAATTACTTTCCAATCCGACCACGTACACTTCAAGGGATTACATATGCCACTCTAGGATTACATAAAGAGAAGTCGACTCCAACATTTGCTAATTTGAGATTTCACACTTTGAGTACTTAAAGATATGTTTGCATTCACATACTTTTTCACTATAGAAAAGAAAAAGGTTGAATGTTCTTCATTGATTTTCTCGTTAATTTCTTTGTGTAATAATATAATTTGTGGCATATAACTCACACAGCCAAGGACAATACTAAATATAATAAAATAAGACTGAAGTAAAACTTCTGGCATCTTTCTCGACCTGTTCTTCTATAGAGATGATGTCTATCGCTTTTTGTACATCTAATTTTGGATTAGCCAACATTTACTGGCGAGTATTTTCTTCTTTCACAGATCACAATCTGCTGTCTAATTAAGTCATCTGTTCCATCACCAAAATTACGTTTTGCTGCCTGTCTTTTAAGCTGTAATACAAAATCTTGAGCAGATTTGAACTGACCTTGATGAAATGAGTGGAATTTAAAGCGTTCGACGATGATGATAGATTTCGCCTCGTAAGACCCTGTAGCTTTGATTCGGTATCTTCAAACGATTGGTCTTGAACAGCTTCTGGTGCAAATATATATCTCAAAAGTTTGTACAATACATGTCCAATAGAAGCTATAAACAACGTAACTTTCTATGCCGTTGAAATGTTCATTATTTCGCAATACGTTTTATATTGTTCAACGTAAACTGCAACATTTATTAAGTCTGGATCGAACTTTGGAAAAGTGGGCTGAACTATTTTCGATGCTTCCATAATATTCAATTCAATTCACAACGAACTGAATACAAAATAGCTTAGATTCGATCACATAATAGCAAATCATTTATATTTGCTAAATAGGCACAGATCACTGATTACTATGTAGGCACGTATCACTACCGACTGCGCCAATTTTATATTATGATGAGTGGTGAAGAATTGATGCATCTTTATAACACTGAATGGATAGTTCAAAAATATTTCCAAATGAACACATACGAGATCGTCTATTCTTAAGGAACCATGGATGACTGAATCTAAATTTACCCATAAAATAATCGTATTACCTCGTAACATAATATTATCCTTGAAAAGAGTAAGAAATAATTGCCTCATAGTCGTAAACGAGAATGTTGATTTATTAACGTAACGTAAAGCGAACTGGAGAACAAATAGAATACTGTCCTAAATATTACCAACTTGACTTTGAGAATAAATGCAAGTAGCAGTGAAGGAGAGAATAAACAACATATACAAATCTTCAAGAAGTAGTTGCTCTTTGGTAGTATATATTACATGAAACATCACATGGAACCTGGATAACTTGAAAGGATTAATGAGGTACTAGCTTATAATGTCTTACTTGCTTTGAACTTTGATGGGATTATATCATTTCATTCCTCTGAGTATTGAATCCTTTAAACGACACTGTATTCCTCCTATGATTTCGAAATTGTAAATAATACATCGTAGATAGTACCTTGAGTTCTGATCTGTAAATTCACATCATCTTTGAAACAGTAACTAGGAAGATATTTATACTTCGTGCAATAGAAATAAAAAAAGAATCGAAATTAATGTTGCCGAATCCTATGTAATATACTATAGTAGAAACTAACATCACTGCAATAGTGTAGTTCCCTGTACTTTCTACCATGGCCCCGTAATTAATAGCGAGCGAACGAAGATATGTTAAGGAATGCGAGGTTTAGGATATTAGGTAATGTTCCATTGTAATCAGATCGTAACACTTCTATTCTTGATTTGTCCATGTAATTAATTAATTAATCACTCGCTTCATCTATCTATCTATTTCTCTGTTTGGCTTAAGATCCGATATGCTACGGTGGCTGAGATAGGTTCAGTTAGGTTTTGTTATTTTAGGTAGAATCAAATATGAACAAGTACAGAGACATGAAGAGATTACAATGGAGCAGATTCGGGTATTATTTTTTTTATACGCTTTTCATTAACTTACTCTGTAATCATGTTTCATCTATGGTACAAATCTTGCAATGTTAATCGACTCATTTCCTGACGTCATACAATGATGAAATTTTGCACAGCGACGAAGTCGGGAGACAATACAATATTCCATTGTTACTTTCATATATTTCTATATACGTATAAAAACATATTGCAATATTTTGTTATTACAGACTTCTTTATCCTAAAATACATACTTGCCTGCACCACGGCTGGGTTTGGCTGGTTGCAGAACACTTTAGGATTTGGGCCACAAAATATTAGCTGGAGAGAAAGTATGAACACCGAAATAACCCAAAAAGAATAATAAATAAAATTAATTAAAAAAGGATTTTTAAAAAAACTTAAAAAGGATATTTTAAAAAACGCTTTTTTAAGCAAAGAAAAATGGACTAAAAAGTAAATAATAATAAATTTATGAATCGGAAAATAAAAGCGTGTGTGCTCTTAGATTATAGTAAGGTAAAAAAGAGCAAGCACCCACGCTTTTATTTTCCGATTCATAAATTTATTGTTTTTTACTTTCTAGGTCATTTTTCTTTGCTTAAAAAGTGCGTTTTTTTAAAAATCCTTTTTAATTTTTTTTAATATGCTTCCTATCTTCTGATGGAAGGCAGTTGCAAACCACCATCGGTACCTTGCCCACAGATCTTCAGGCAGAATATCCACAATCATCATCCTAACAATATGGTTGATAAAATTTTAATGGCCGCGATCCTTTGTGTATAAATACTTCCATGCTTTTCTTTGATTTCTTCTCCTAACTTACACTTTCGTAGCCTTATTTTATGGTGCTTTCAATAACTTCCCACCATTACATTTATCCTGTAATTTTAAAAATTTGGACACCTATAATCTAACGAAAGTTAACCAGGAGAAGGTTTATTTCTGGTAACATGAAAAAATTAAAAGCTTATTGTTACTTTTGCATTAGCGTTATATCAGCTACTGCATCCCCCCCCCCCTTCATTAAATTTAGAAAAATATGCATCCCTTCATGTGAATGAAGAATCACTTTGGGATTGCAAGCTTTCATAGTTTCTTCTTCCCGCTAGTAACACAATTAAATAAATGACGAAACGATCGAACGCCACATGATCGTCTACTGTTTCAACTGTTTCGGTAGCCTCGCTGCAGGTTGATTTTACTGAACAAGACCATGCGTCAACCGTCATCGCGTAATTTCGTTGAAAAGGTCTGTGCAATAACCAAAGTGATTCGTTCTGGAGACCGCGGAGACGAGTCACCCACGGGATAGCTGCGGGTTCGACTGTATATAAGCCCCTAAAAACGGCAGCAGCGTCCTCTCAAGTCTTGTGATTAGTACAGTTTAGATTCTATGATCACTCGAGATTTTGAAACTGTTCAGAACAGACAGGTCTTGAACGATTTCTCTATTATTCGAAAGAACAATCTATTTAGTTCGAAGGCAAATAATTGAAACTGCACAAAGAAACACTATACACCACACTTGAACTGAATTAAAAGAGGAGAAAAGCGATCTGGTATTGATATTGCTGTAGACAGCAGATAATTGTTGGAATAAAATTTAATTGATTTTTTATTTAAAGTAGAAAATCAAATACAGCATTTTGGTTAATTTCAGTTAAAGATTTATAACAATGAAGACTTTTTATTCAGTTTGTTTGATGTTGTATATAATTACGAAATGTATATGTATAAATCGGAGCTGAAGTTTTATGCGTCATATGTCTAAGTTGACGAGGATATGTGCTGTCTTGTTAATACTTGTGTATTTTGAGATTATAAGTAAAGAAGTTCATGTGTTAAAGAAATACTAATATTGGTTCTTTGACATGGAGTATAGTGTCCAAGGTGTTGGTTGAAGTTATTTTGTATATAAAGGAACTGCATCTTCAGACCTAGAACCTGTGGTGTAGTGTTACAGATTGAAAGGGTTACATCAGCTGAATTGAAGTTGTTGCATAAGTTTCTCCTACATTTTTGCAGTGGCGCAGTACGGTAAAATTGGTCACAATGATGCAATCGTTGTTTACAATAAAGCCTATAAATATAAACGAACCAAACGTTGAAAGCTATGTAGAACGTTTTGAGCTATTTTGTTCGGTTCAGGCGATAGCAGATGAGAAGAAGGTTAATATGTTGTTAACCGAAACAGGGTCTGAAGCTTATGATGTAGTACAGGACGTGTGTGCTCCATCATTCACAAACAAGTCAAACGGAGAGAATAAAGACATCTTATTGGATCATTTTGGTCAAAAGCACACAGAAATTTTTGAACGATACAAATTTCATATCACAAAGCAAGCGGAATTCCAATCAATCCACGAGTATGTTCGTACCTTAGAAAAGCAGGTTGTCCGATGTAGTTATGGTGAATTCACAGACACCATGTTAAGAGATCAATTCGTGGTTGGACTGTACTGTGATGCTATTTGGAAAAGGTTATTGTCTGAAGCACAACTAACATTTGTACAAGAAGATGAGTTGGCATAGCTGATCGAGAAGATTGATGAAGAAGCCAATACACTGAAGAGTGGTACGAATCAGTCAGGGCAGATTGATGTTATATACAGAGAACAGACAGGGTTCCCACTCTCTTTCCCCAAAAAATTTCCAGGATGTTTCCAGGACTTCGACACAGGAAGGTATAACAGGATTGCAACTGTAGGTTCAAAACTCAAAACATTGAAATGAAAAGTACAGTAGCTTATGCAGTTAATATTAATGCAAATACAGTATTAATACACAATAAAAGCGGAGCGGTTTTTTTTTTTTTTTGTTTTTTTTCCTTCCCAACTCCCCTTATAGCCACCCGATCCACCCACATCCAGCACATGTATTTTCATTCTCTCTACATGACATTTTAATTGTGTACCGAACAAATTTACAAACAACAAAAATCTATTTTTCGATACATGACATCTTCATTGCGTGACAGTGTGACAGATATAATTAGGAGAAAAAAGGAATTATATTACAAGTTTTTCAACTGAGTATGGAGTTTTGTCTCATCTATAGACACAATCTCTTTCTTCTTTAGCGAAGCTGCTCTATGGATAGCATTTGACTTTGTCAATAAAGTAAAGCAAGACTTCTGCTCTGCTTTATGTGCAAGTTGGTTTGCTTCAGTCTCCAAAGCTTCACTTGTTTCTATCAATTACCGTTTCTTTCTCTGCAGCTGCTGTACATTTTCACTTACCTCTTTCCTCTTGCTCTGCACTTTACTTTCTCTTTCAACAGTCCTTATTTTCTCCAGCTCTGCCTTGCATGGAAGGCATGATGCTGCATTTCTTTCGTGATGTTGATTGAAGTAAGGTCTTTATGGGAAATGTTATCATACACCAATCTCAAATCGACCAATGATTTCTCCTTCATATTTTCAACAAGCAGATCTTTATTTATGCTGCAGCCTCGTTCGACAGCAGTCTGTCGATGAGACAAAACCAGAAGCTTCTTTATGATTAACAACAAATCTTTAAATTCTTCCGAACCATCCAACAGGTTTGTGTAAAAACAATCCAGCCTCTCAGGGTCCAACTTATACCAAGTGCATCTTTAAACTGCTCAGTAAATTTTCCATACAAAACGAACAGCTGATCACATTCTTTGGGTGTAACCCATTTCTTCTCCAACAGTGACTGAAGGACACTACAAAACTTTATGGATAACACACTATCTGGATCTAGGAATGTAAGGTCTCTCACAAGCCTGTATTTCAGTGGACTCTTCTGTATGACATACAACAGCAATTTGCACAGGAATGTCTGGCATTCAACTCTGAGCTGGAGTTCTCCCTTTCAGTAACGTTCCTTTCTTTGCATGCACTACGGAGACTTTGTGAAGTTCCAAATCCCAAGTCCACATTTGATGCACTTACCATGTTGCTCTTTGATGGGGTGAATTGTAATAGTTTAGCAGCAGAACACAATGTCCCAAGAACAGATTTCTGGATGATTATGCGGGCCATTTTCATTGCAACTTCATACAAATCTTTAGCTAGGAATGGAACCAGAGGTTCATCACTTTGGTACCGCTGGAAGAGTTGAAATTTCATATCTAAGAAAATTATTTCTACTTTTGCACGAACGTGCGCATCCATTGCGATAGTTCTTTAAACTGAGATTCGTCCTTGAACGCCGCAGTGTTCGCAGACTAGCCGCAGCATGTGTGAGCTGTTTGTGCGGCTGCCGCACGGTCACCGCACGGCTCCCGCACCGCATGTGTGAACTGGAGCTTAGGAGACTAGTTACAAACACAAAAAATGGAAGTTACACTGCATTAGACTATCGGCACAAGCAACTTTCAAACACTGGAATGCATTTGACTTTGGTTCAGAACTTTTGCCAGACATGCTCTTAATGTAAGTTTCCACTGATGGCCACGTTTCCACAGCTCTTTCAGCTACTACTGCATCTTCGAACCACCTGTGAGCACAAAACTTCAATGGAAACTTTTCACAGCCAGTAACAAAAACAAAATCCTCATGTTTTGCTGGAGAGTCTTTAAACAGTCGCCACAGGGATGTTAACACTGATCCCAGGTCATAGTGTGTTGA
This sequence comes from Lepisma saccharinum, assembly GCA_022664845.1. NCBI lineage: Eukaryota > Metazoa > Arthropoda > Insecta > Zygentoma > Lepismatidae > Lepisma > Lepisma saccharinum. The sequence continues at coordinate 21,032 of JAGDQP010009691.1, read as the reverse complement.
TTCACACGCCACACGAAAAGCACCATGTAGAGTGCGCAAACCACAACTTCCAATGTCCAGGAATGCAGGAGAGTCTTCACCAATGTGACCTCTTAACAGATTCATCAGTTTCCAGTTAACACATGGCCCATCCATCGACACCTGAATTAACTTGTTAAGGAGTAACTTCTCTGTTCCTGAGGAAAGCCTGAAGTAAATCTTCTGCCGTTGTATGATCTAAAAACTTGGACCCAAGGTAGTGACTTTTCACCACATTTTCATCAGTGTCCAGTATCTCACAACCATATCCATTTGTTCAGACTGAGATACCTTGTTCAGGCACTCATCAAAAGATACCACAAAAGTTGGGAGAAAGAAAGCCCACCAACCACCCACACATGCAGGATCATGACAAATTATTGTTCAGCACAAAAACAGGAAGCAATCAATTAAAATCTTCATTATAATTATGAAAAATCTGACATTCAGTATTTCTGTAAATTTCAAGGACAGAAATGCATTTTCAAGGACATTTCCAGGACAAAATCAATTCAAGGGCATTTCCAGGTTTTCCAGGATTTCCAGGACGAGTGGGAACCCTTAACAGATCACATGTCAGATCTGAACTGAATCGGTCCACGTCAGATTTCAAACAGATGCCATGTCAAAATTGTGCCAGAATTCATGAGAAAGGGTAAGGCGTATAATGCTGTGTGTTTTCGGTGCCAAAAACGGGGACATTTTAAAATAGCGTGTTTCGCAAAGAATATAACTTTGGTACAGGTAATTGATGATAATGAGGTAGCATTCCTGAGTCACAGCCAATGCAGCATTTAAGGTCAATATACATATACATCCGTTGACTAATGGATAATTTTGCATCAATCAACAGTGATATTATTAGAAAGTCGGCAAAGTTGGAGCCGGAAGTACAGATTGGTAATACTTTGTATCATTTTATGTGTGATACTGGAGAACTTTAAACTTGATACCGTTTCGATTATTACAAATTGTGGGCTGTGATCAGTTTATTACGTACTCTACAAGTTTTGTGCATTTGGTGAATAATACTGTGTTGACTAAGATAGGTGAAATTCAACTTTATGCAGTATACAAAAGGTGAAGTTAATACCATTCGCTATAACAGATTATTATAGTCCTGTAACTATTATAGGTCGTTCTAGTCTTGATATTTTAATCGTACAGCTTTCGAGAATTCAAGTCATGGTCCTGAGAGACAGCTCACTCAGCAGATTGGTATGGGTACTAATGGTAATTGGTTCGATATGAATAAGTTGCAAGAATTAGATCTTGAAATAAAAGCATTGAAAATGCGATTGGAGAGCTTGTTGGGAGAGTCACAATTAAAAGGGAAGTCAGCCAAAGTGACCGTGGGGCATTATGACAAACATACAAAATGTCAAGAAGGGGAGTCCAAAAGTGATGTAAATAAGGTTAGCATTGGCACTCAAACCACTCCTTCTACTATTGATATTGGAGGTCAAGGGCATCAGTGTATATCAGATTCGCTTTTAAAAGAGTGTGTATTGGGCCAGATAGAGGATGCAGAAGTGGTAGACCAGTTAATAGATGAAACCTGATATAGGAGCACTATCTGAAATATGCTCTTTCAAATCTATTAGCGGTAGTAATTTATGTATGTATGATGATGATGATGATGATGGAGTGTGAAGAAATAATCGAGAATAATGTAGATGGGCACGGCTGAGGATGGAAAAAGAAGCAACAGTTCTTCCTGGTGATTCCAGTATTGATCATACGGAAATATCAGTTGATGAAGTACAGAAATGTGAAAATTTAGATGAAAAATTTATAGTGGATGATGGTCGGGAAGTTGATTTAAGTGAGATGCATAAAGCTAGAACTGAAGCTTTTAGGAAATGAGGATTTTTGAAAAGGGAATTTGGTGAACGCAATGAGTTATTACAAACTGGCTATCGAAAAGAATGCAACTGAGATGTCGTTTACTTTAATATGGCTGTGGTTTATTTGAGACGCCAAAAATATTGAAAAAGTACAAAACAAAATGAGGTCCGCGTTGGAAGAATTGAAAAATCAAGTAGGTGAGAATGTGTATGATATGAATATGTCGCCTGACTTAATTTCAGGTCAGGAGCAGGTAAAAAAATCTGACAGATGACGGCGAAAACCAGTAATGAACAGTGCAACAAAGAATTGGCCGGAAATAGAATTGAAAGAATAACGGAGGCTATTCAGGCTATGGGAATTGGCAGGATTCTGCCACAATCCTGAGTTTGCTGAAGTCAAAGAGTTAGTATTTGAAAAAGTTGAAGATGGAAATGAAGACGTTGCAAAGACATTCCTCGAAAGATATTAGAGTCTTATGGATGTTGAAAGATGTTGGATCTGAAGAGGGAGTGTCATTTTAAATAAAGGGGGAGTGAATGCTGTAGACAGCAGATAATTGTTAGAATAAAATTTAATCGATTTTTTATTTAAAGTAGAATATCAAATATAGCATTGTTGCTATTTCGGTTAATTTCAGTTAAAGATTTATAACAATGAAGACTTTTTATTCAGTTTGTTTTATTGTTTTTGTGTGTCAAAACGTATTAATATTTTGTGTGATGTTTGTTTGATGATGTATATAATTACGAAATGTATATGTATAAATCGGAGCTGAAGTTTTATGCGTCATATGTCTAAGTTGACGAGGATATGTGCTGTCTTGTTAATACTTGTGTATTTTGAGATTATAAGTAAAGAAGTTCATGTGTTAAAGAAATACTAATATTGGTTCTCTGGCATGGAGTATAGTGTCCAATGCTAGTTGTTGGCTGAAGTTATTTTGTATATAAAGCAACTGCATCTTCAGACCTAGAACCTACACGGCTGTGGTGTTACAGATTGAAAGGGTTACATCAGCTGGATTGAAGTTGTTGCATAAGTTTCTCCTACATTTTTGCAGATATAATGTGATAAACGTTAATCATCATATAACCGAAACCGTATTAGATTTGTGAGAACAGCAACACGCAAAAAGAGACAACGAATTTAGAATTTGTTAAAATCCTAATAATGCAAATGCAAAAGACTGCGAACATCTGAACTCAAGGACTGAAAAATGTACTTAAAACTTAAAAAATAAAGAACAGAAAAGAGTAACAATGGAGCAATTGTAAGAACGACAAAAGAAAAACGAACTGGCTCTAAATGAAATTGTTTTGTACAAACTAACAGCACAAAGATCTTTTTGAGATTATGAAACGAAACGTTTGTTGAATTATGAAAGAAAAATGTTATTTTAGCACCACATATACTAATAAATAAGTGATTGTGACGTGAAAGATTTCTGTGATTATTAGAAAAGATTGAACAACTTTACAGTTAACTGAATTTATTTAACTTAAGGAATATTGCAGCATATTTATGAATTTGTTCTATATGTGAAATTCGCTAAGCAAACGCCTTTCAGTGATGTATTTGCTTTCAATTTTTACTCTGACGGGGCAATTTTGAAGTACACAGTTCCAAGAGAAGAGATGGGAAAGGTGGAAATGTAGAAAAAACAAACTTATACAGGATATCCGCCGACATATCTTTCTCAAATAATTTGCAAACATCTTTATACACGGCAAAGTATTTTCAAATGTACCGTTCAAAACGATCAATATATCTAAAGTCTACAATGAAGATCTAACATTCAGTACATCAATCAATGTAACGATATTTAAGAAGCATTTAAAATAATAAAAAAACATTGCTTCTTCTTGTACTTACTTATGTCTTCGAAGGTTGAAATTTTTGACGTGTAATGGGCACGACACACATAACTGAGATCATCTTTGCGTATTCCTGACCCATTGTCCCTGACTTCAATGTTTTCAATACCGTACCTTTCCTGAAAGGAAAAGGTTTCATAACAATTAACAAGTTATAAAAATTCACTGTTATTTTAGTAGAAAACTAAAATACCTTACATCGCTATCGTCCATATTTCTTATTCGATAGAGAATAAGGATAAAATTGATACAGTTTCATGTAATAAGTGTTGTATGGTGAATTACGGATTATGATTCGGTTAAATGGTTTTACGATCTGGCACACTGATTTAGTTTGTGCGCTGTTTTTGAATGCTGACGCCGACATGATATAAAAATATGGAACCATGGAATAAAAGCTTCTCGTTTTGTTATCCGCGTTTTAAGAGGCATAATAATTGTTATTAGAAAGAAAAGTTACGAAGAATACAATGGCTGATGTTTTACGGAAAATAATGTATTTTATATTTGCCTCAAGATATATTCAACGTTTGTTGATACTAACTGAAATACGCCTTGCGAACTTATGAATATTAATACATGTTATGTTTATATGAAATTTCAATATTGAAAATAAAGTTAAATGGTGTTTGTTAAAATGATCATGTTCTATTGCAGTACATATCGATTTGATGTAATAGATTCTTACTTTAGAACAACGGAACTTAAGATACTCCCCCGCCAAGGGTGTTGAGAAAAGGGCAACTACAATTTACGAACCATCAACACGAACTATCTTTCAAGAAAGTAAATTCCACTTGTTGCAGGCGCTGGAATAAAATTTTCCAACTATGAAAAATTTTGCAATGCACATGCACATTTTCAACTACTTGTACTCAGATTCTTTGATAGATGTGTTTTGTTTGTATATTCCAGAATACTTATCATACATAGCAGACAGTAATAAAAGATAATATAGAGAAACGACAATCCTATTCGATAATAAGAAAACAGAAACATACTCAGTACGTAAAAATTAACTGGTAACTGAAATGAGAAAAAACATTTCAATCCCATTTACCATGGTGTAGTGGTTAGCGTTCTACGCAGAAGGTTATGAGTTCAAATCTCCACATTTCTCTTGACTTTCTTTTTTAAGCGAATAATACTTGGAAACATTTAGAAAATCACCTTTGTTTTCACCCATAACTAACCAATCTATTTGTAATTGCAGTGAAATATATTTTCAGTTTGTAAATTAATAGCTTTAAACTCGATAATGTTATTAATAATGTTTCGAAGTCTTTAGTAAAATTCAAATTGGTCTTAGTGACTTCTATATTATGGTCAATCATGTACTATTTTTTTATTTATGAAACATTAATTTAAGGCAGCAGAAAAAAAAACAACGATAATACACAGTAACCCAGTCTAACCCGTAAGTTGAATAAAATGCAAACGCATTTTACAACGAGGTGCAGAAGCGTTCTTTCCTTCGTGTCTCCCAAATCAATTTTGACAATTTGTTACTATATGGTTCTGTCTTTAGCATAGATTTGCACTCGTCCGAACTACAAAAGCTTAATCTAGGTTCGAATTTCTTGAATTATCATTTTTGTATTTCGTTTCTGTGTCATTCCTTTCCACGTTATAATGTTAAATGGTGTTGCATTTTCACTTCATTCTGTGTATTTTATTTTCGTTTCTTGTTGCTAGAGGTAAGAATCAGTATTTTGCTTGCCTGCGAATTGGCAAAATATGAAACAGGAAGCTCTCACGTGTCCAACGTATTTCTCAAGTTTTCAACAAATCTTGTGTGAATCAGTTGCGGGACTACCTGTTAAGAGCAGCAAGCGGACATTTCCGGTGGGATTGGGCGTAAACTATGGAACTGCTTAACCACGAAGATATCTTAAACGCAACGTTTAAATCATTTATAATTTAATAGAACATATTTTATTAGAGATGGACGACGCCAAAGCAAAGTAGTAAGAAATATTTATTGCGGCAATGCGAACAGGAAGGATTTAATGTAATGAAAAATTAACAGGAAATATTTGTAGAATAATTTATTTCTGAAATTTTGAGATATTTATTCTTAATTTCGAAAGAATTTTTTTTTTTAAAGAAAATGCAAGTGTATAGCTTTAGGTCCCCTAAACCGCTTTACTTAAAAAAAAAGTGGATTATAGAATTCAAATTTTATTTAAGACCTTCAGGCAACTTTGGCTCAAGCTACATGTAATATATAAGAGCACAACAAATACAGCGCTTGCCTGAGAAATTTGACCAGAACTTTGATTAAGCCCTAGCATACAAATGTTCGCTTTCTCAAATACGAACTTCAACTAAATTTAAAAAAAAAAAAAAAAAAAAAAAAAACTAGAAGACTTTTGCAAGTGTAAGAACTAAATAAATTTGTAACAGTATTATTTGCATTTTAGCTTCCTAATAATAATCTAGAAAATTAGTTAAAAAACTTATGTTAAATTTCAGAAAGAAATCTTTTATATAACTTGAGCGACGGGAAACAAATTACACGTAAACGAAGAGACAAAACTCCTTATGCACTGTTCATTTACCTTTTGTGTCTGTTCCATGTACACAGAAGTCGCATACTTAAATGACATAGTTATAAACGAATTCAAGAAAGTCGAGTATTTTTAACACTGCGTACTAAACACACAAGTTAATATAAGTGGTTTGGAGTCAGCGATTCCGTCATAATTTTCAGCTTGGGTGGGAGTGTAAAGTAAAAATTGGGAGAGTGTAAGTGGAGTTTTGCACAGTTTCTACTGATTTTTGGCCGAAAATTTGGGAGGTGACACTCCCACAGCAAGGGGAGTCGGGCGGAATCAGTGTTTGGAATAAACGTTAAAATGTAGATCCAGTCCTTGGGACGTCCTCTATCCGATTGAAGACAATGACAACCGCCATCGGTTTACCCTGCCCGGGGACTTTCGGGTCAGCACCTGCGCTCGGGCAAAACACACACAATCTTTATTGTAAATTCGCCGCCTTTACCTTTTGCTTTAGCTCGCAGCTTATATATATAATTCACAGCCATATTCAATTCACTACTGGATGAGGCCTCTTCCGTAGGAAAGAGTTCGTCTGCTGCTCCCACGCTGACCAGACGTGTTGGGAGAGAACCGAAGCTCTCAACTGAGATCGCCACTGTCTTTTATTCACAGCATTGCGCAATTGCATCACGATGCTGGATGGGCACCGTTCCAGACCCTCTTGCTTTGAAAAAAAGTCCTTGGCAGAGCCGGGAATCGAACCCGGTACAACACGATCAGCAGTCAGAGTGTGTGTATGTGAGTGTGGAAAAGTAAGTGTGAGAAAGAATTTTAAAGTATACTTTCTTTTTAAAACTGCAGTCCAGTGATCGATTCATGCAAAGAATATTTCAACCACGTTAGAATGCCGTGTTTGACGCCTTTGGCTATCGACAGATTTCGGAACGCAGAGCTAAGGATGATATTTCCATAGAGGGGGAAATCCCAACCATTCGCCCTACAAATCGAACACTAAACTGCACTATAATATAAAAACAGGATAATTTTATAACACCTAAGGTCTAGGTAGCTATGATAAAACTTTGGTAAACTTTACTTTTATATGGGAATGTCGAGTAACTTTGGACTGCGGCCCGTCACGATTCGCCTTTAGCTGTTAAAATTCACACCCATGCCGGGGCTTGAACCCGGGACATTCGATCCGATGGCCTACTGCCGTAGACCGATCGGTCACCCGGCCAGCTCTAAGTAGCTCTGAATTCAGCTATAATTAAACACGTGACTCTGAAGAAAACTTGTATTCGCCTTTAACATGCTATTAACGATATTTATACAAAGTGAGTCATGAATTTGGGATTACGCCTGCGGAATTTTACACCATATAAGAGCCACTTTACATTTTATAAATCGACTTAATATTGTCTAGATCTCTGATAACTGAATAATTTTCTGGAAGTTTTGTATGATTTTGAGAAGCAAGTTTACTGATTTTTTATATTTATTTGATTTTAAAAGTCTTGGACTACATCTGGCGCACATTGCATTTTTTTTTATTATTTTTTTTTTTTTATTTTCTTCAAATGTAAAAGTTTCGGGTTATGGTCATTTTGGTTTTTAGAATTCACTTTTTAAAAATTCTTAACAAATCTAAGCGCTGTTTAGAGACTCTGGATAAGAATCCTAACCATTTTTCATATAAAGACGTTTTGGACTATAGCCATGTTGGATAATGTAATCGAAGATCTTTATTTCAGAGTCGAACTCAGCGACCTTTGAAATTTTAAAATATGAATTTTCATCAAATCAAATATTTTAAGATTTGTTTTCTCAAGTTTCCGCAGTGAGGGACTTCCGATACGTAATTCTTTAGTTCAGAGTCATTCAGCGACCATAGGAGCCTTGATATACTAAATGTAAAGAAAATTACATGGGATCTTACAATGCATCGTGTTGCTTAAATATCGATTCCGGAATCTTTGAAGTTACTATATATTAAATTTCACTAAAATTGGGCAGGTTTAAAATGGAACAATTTAGAGCCACGAACACGGTTTCTTCCAGGCATGTTTTCGGGGAACTTTGCCCCGGGGGGGTTTCACCTGCCTCCGAAAGAATTAGTTTCAATACTAGTATTACTCATGCGTATTCTCAAATATGAATATAATAGCACTTTCTATAAATACTGTTCATGTTAGTTTGAGGTTAACTAAGAAAATACGACACATTCTTAAGTAAAATTATTATTATTTTATAGGTATTTTTAGCACATTATTTATAATTTTCGTAAGCCTTTACTACTTGATTTAGCCCCATTCCCCAAGCAAAATCTGAAAGAAACACTGGCCACACCGTTTATAATGTAATTGAAGGCAAAATATTGATCGTAATTCAATCATTTCAACTTCCGAAACGATTCTAGTATATTTTGGAATTCCCACGAAATTTCACTTTAATCAGATACATACAAATTGAAGTTTTGATCTGGCTCCATCTTGCATTCTTGGATAGAAATTTCTTAGCTTCACGCTGATAACGGAGTTTACGGTAACTTATTGAGTACTGGAATCGTAGAGAAAAAGGAAGAGCGTTCGCTTTTAGTGCGAAAGGTACGCGGTTCGAGACTTTCTCAAGTCAGTATCTTCTTTTTACTTTTTCTGTAGTAATGTTCAAATTCTGTGTGTTACTGTATGCTTTTTACATGTAAATGAATGTTAGCGTTATGTAGCTTTTGGTTTTCTCATTCTTATGGCCGGTTTCACCAACCTTCCTTAAATTTCGGTTAAGGGCGCGTTAGTTAACGCTTACATAAATATTTAAGCGTCCCTTAAGTCTTTTCCATTGCATCAACATTTAACGCTACGATTTAAGGGTCCCTTAACAAACGAGACGTTAAAGCATTGGTATTCCTGAATGTGCAATTTCTCATACATGCTGTTCTATTTTCAAGAATTGCGATTGGTTGATCCGCGAGACTGGCCATAAATAAATGACAATCACAGTGCGTTAAGTATAAAGTAAACAAATTCGGTATAATTTCCCGCGTGTATAGTATTTGTTGTACTGTATTCAGAGCACTTACAAATGAATGCTTGTAATTCAAATTAAATATTGTACCTCAGAACGCATAAATATTTCTTATCTATCTCGTCGGATTGCCGGAAAGTAAGTGTCAGCGTAGGGTGTCCGTACCTGTAATGGACCAGTCGCCAGTGGTTGACCAATAAGGGAAACAAACGGTAATAATATTTATATTCGATACAGTAGTAAACAAAATACGTTTTATTTTTCCGTAAGGTTTAATAGTGTAGCCCCCAAACGCTGTGCAATCAGAAAACTCATTGTCACCCACTCATTGTCACCAAAATCACTTAAATGTGTAAAGTGAATCTTGAGCTACAACTAATACATGATATACGTGCGTATATACTAGAAGCTACGGTACAGTGAAGTAATTAATTATTTTATCCCTTTGTTGTCCAAGGAACAATCTATAGTAAATAGAATGAATAATTTACACTGGAACAATCGTCGTTCACAATTGGCTATTTACAACTGGTCACCTACTGGTGCAACTTCACCTTCAGTAGTATATTTTTGTCTTGTCAAATGAAACAAATGCTAGCTTTTAATTTTTTTTTTTTTATTTTTTTACTTTTCTGCATTGTCTCAGGCTTTGTCTCGTAGACCAAATAAGTATTTTTATATGAACGTCAGTTCTTGTTTACACTTGAAATTTTACTTATTTGATCAACCATTGGTACGATCACCTTGCATAGTTTCGACACCGTGCAAATAGAAGCAGATGAAGCTATAAAAACATTCCTCGAGTATGTTGATACGGATTGTTTTAATTCTTTCGGCTTTTATTCCGCAGAGCCCATCAAATTACCTTCTGTTCAATCTTTTATTATTTACTAAGTTACAGTGGGTTAGGTTAGGTTATTTTGCATAACCCTTTATTTTACTGTTTGCAATTAAAGCTACAGTGGCTGTATCGGCTGTGCGGAACTTCACCCATTCTTTCCCTATGTCGGGTGAATGTACTTCCAGTGTAAATATTTTGGTTGCATCCAATGCAGAGACTGATACAAAATCGAGTGGGAAGGGCATGAATGCAAGGACACTTTTTCACGGGCGCATGTGTGTTGGTGTACTCACATCACTCTTTGATTTTACATCACATTATTCTGCATTGAACGGAACCGAAATAATGCAAATAACTACATTAGAAATGAGTAGTTCAATGCCTAATGACAGAAGTTACTTACACAAAGAATTACAGTTAATTGCAATGTTCTCTTTATTCCCATAAATACAGACTCGTTTTGCTAGATTTGGCTTGTAGTCTATTTAAAAATGGACAGGAATTAAGTTTTGTCTGTAGTTAAGGAGGTTTAGCATTCAACGGAATAATAAAGCATCTCAATGCTCTATGTACATATATGAGCGTATTATGTTTGCAGTTTTTTTGTGCAATACAATGTGAAAATGTATAGCTGATTACATCCACAATGGAATCACCTTATAAATAGTGTACAAGGGAGCTTTCTACGAAAAGTTCTACTTATGGAGTGCTTTCCCTCAACTATTCCCGACGGCTATACTCAATGTTATGAGTAACTTTGACTAAGATGTAAGTCGTTTTATTGTGGAAAGTCATGGTTATATAACTAGTAATAGTCACTACAACCAGAGAATTCAAAAGAAACAAATGCACTGCCCACCCCTTTCTGAAACAGTTTTGTAAATTGTATATATACACGTGCATTACTGGAAAGTGTTCTACCAAGAATATTTAAAAGGAATTATGGGAACCGCTAAGGACACGTACTCGAAGGAATAGTAAAGCGACGATATCAGACATTCCCGACATCAGCCTTACATATCAGAGTTCAGATTACCTTTTCCTTTCTTTTGTTGAAGACACATTAGGAAACTACAACCTACTGTGTTATTTACACATTATACATTGCACACAAATGTGTTGCCTGTAAAATTGCCCGAAGAGTGCATCTTCTTAAGTATTTCTTTTATAAACATTATCGACCATCATATTTACATTGCTAGGTAAGAAAACAACGTTATTTCCGAAAGTACAAAGATACGTGTTTAGGAAGACATAAATCATACACTATAATCAGCATAGTTGTCCGCCATATTCCTATGTAATTTAAAGTCGCGTTAAACAGTTAAGGGAGGAAAATCACGGCCTTAAGTTAAGGGCGAGTTTGAGGAGCTGTTAACCCTGAGGGAAGTTGGTGAAACACTCTTGCGCTGTGAGGAAGCGTTAAATGGACTTAACGTTTAATTAACATCTAAGGAAAGTCGGTGAAACCGGCCATTAGTCTTCTTTTCTGCTTCATTTATTTAAAAAAATAAGCTAATTTATATGTTTAGCATATTTTGTGTTGTATCTTTACATAAAAACAAACAGTATGAAAAAATAAACAGTTGCATAACATTTACAGAGATAATAATAATAATAATATTTATTATTATTATTCATGAAGTGAAATGCACTTAATTTAAATAAATGAAGCAAAAATGAAGAATACGAATAAAATAACAAAACCCTACACAGAAGTGGCATAAAGCATACTGTAAAACAACATTTACTAGGAATATATAGGAATATCAGATTCGGGTACCTTACTGCTAAGAAACTTAGCACACGTGGGCCGAAAAGCTCTTTATTTAACGGAAAATCTCTCGTGAAGTTCGAAATATTGCTACATTTGTATTAACGTTATGAATGAACTGCACAAGCAGCATATAAGAGCGCGAAAACATTTTCCAAATTACAGAAAATTATTTTAAAATAAGATCTTAATAGTATCTTTCAAAGAAAATACCTTTTAGAATAGAAAATGTGTTCTATATGTTTTAAAAATAATTTAAATATCTCCTGAAATTCACCACTTGACAACATTTTTTAATAAGCATTTGAAAGCAATTTTAATACAGATAATGGTGATTGTGTTCAAATAATTCTCACAAAAGCATTAAATATTATTTCATAGTTTCGTTTTTAATAAAAAACTGTATTATTTGATTCTTTTTTTAAAGTCTTACTTGGTGTTTGGAAAAGAAGTAAATGTTCTTTGATTTTTTTAAATAATTTGATATATCCGTTTTTAACCGCTTAGAAACAGTTTGAATTATTTATTTGTTACTAAAGTATGATAATTACAACGGTAGATTATATTTCATAGATGAAGTATTTTGTCGGAAAATAAAAGCATTGCACTGAAATAATAGAAAAAGTCCGATTTGCAATTTTTTCAGTAGTGGGTCGTATAGCTGCCAAAGATGCTCGTTTAAAATTTAAATTATCTCCTTATTTTTTGCAATATTCATGACGTTTATATATTAGCGTAATTTTCGGCATGTAAAGGAAGTCTAAACGAAATTAACGCTTTCTAGCTATTATAGTTCATCTATGATCTTGACAGAATGGTAGGCATTTTCAGAAGGTTCAACCGCTGATACCAGTTTAGGGAGAGTATTTCTGACAGTGAGACTCACTCGACCATGACGTATACAAGGTGATGTAACTCGATTACCCATGATCCCTTTCAGTTCAAGTGACGGTTGACGCATCTTTATCTACACCAATTTATTAAAAGTTCTCAATAACATACAGTTTGAAAAAAAAAAAAAAAGATCAAGAAGACAAGCGGTTTCGATTCCGCGACCTTCGGCGAGGAATGTCAGCACCTAGACCACTACACTAGAGAGTCATTGCTTTTTTGTTCTACATTTCGAATGGATCTAATATTACTTTCTTATTCACGTTCGCAATATTCTTTTTTTTATCTATTTCCTTTTTTTATTTTCTATTTTGCCCGTCCTATTATCACACATTCAAACGTCTATATCGTATGAGAATCTTTTGCAATATATCTCCTCTTCATTGCTGCCACAGTAACTTGAAAATTAAGCACTAAACATGCGGTGTGTTTGGCAGGAGCTTAATTTTTCATATCCACATTAGTTTCCAATATTCTCACCACGGGATGGGATTTACTTTCTTGAAAGATATTACATCCATCCATACATACATATACGGTATAATCATATTCAGCAGTTTTCTATCCACTGCTGGATGAAGGCCTCCCCGTTTTCTTCCCACATATCTCGGTCTGCTGCTACCCTCATCCATGTAGCTATTGAAAAACGCTGGATTTCATCTACCTATATTGCATTTGGGCATCGTCTCGATCGTTTCTTTTCTCTCGGAATCCAATGTAGTACATTTGTCGTCCACCTTCCATCTGTTCGTCTAGCTACGTGACCGGCCCATTTCCACTTCAGCTTCTTCGCAGTCTTGATTACATCCTCTACCTTTGATTGTGCGCGAATCCATTCACTTGTCTTCCTGTCCCTCCTGGTTATTCCTAGCATCCATCTCCATTGCTCTTTGTGTGACTCTCAATCTTTTAATCGTTTGCGGATTCAATGTCCAAGTTTCACAGCCGTACATCATCACAGGTAAAACATTGATTATAAACTTTACGCTTCAGACACATTGGTAGTTTGCTTTTGAAAATAAAGTGTAGTCTTCCAAACGAACTCCACGCCATTTTACATCTTCTATTTATTTCATCAGTCAACTTTGCATTCGATGTTTTAAGCTGTCCTAGGTAAACATACTCATCAACTATGCCTATTGTCTCTCCGTTAATCTTCACTTCCTTCTTTGCAGCATTTTGGTTGTACACTACTTTTGTTTTATTTAAGTTCATTTTAAGGCCTATTTTCGAACTCTCGTTACTCAGTTCTTCCATTCTGGTTTGTAGTTCTTCTACACTTGAAGCAAACAGGACTATATCATCAGCGAACCGTAGGTGATGAAGATATTCGCCATTAATTTTAATTCCAACTTTATCCCAGTTTAAATTTTGGAACACTTTCTCCAGGACCGCAGAAAACAGTTTTGGAGAAATTGAATCTCCTTGCCTTACCACTTTTCCAACTTTAAATTTTCCACTTTCTTGATGTAGTCTAATCACAGATGTGGGAGTCGAATAAATGTTTCGCAGTAGCTTGATGTATGCATTTTTGATGCCTTGATGTACATGTGATTTAAGTACTGCTGACAAGGAGACCAAATTGAAAGCTTTTTCAAAATATATGAATCCCAAACATAGTGGAAGTTTATATTCATTAGTCCTTTCCATAACTTCATTCAATGTTTGTATGTGGTCCATTGTGCTAAATCCATGACGAAACCCGGCTTGTTTCCTTCCCTGGTTAAAATCTAAGTCCCGTTCAATACGATTCAAAAAAAATTTGGTGAACATTTTGTACAGAACTGGCAGTAAACTAATTAGTCTAGTTTTCGACGCGTTCTTTATCCCTTTTCTTGTGCAACAAAATTATAACAGCATTATTCTAACTTGAGGGTATTTCTCTCTTTCTCACGCACATTGAGAATAATTTAGCAAGTTCCTCTTTCATCTTTTCACCTCTCCATTTAAACATCTCTGCTGTGAGTCCATCTTCTTCTGTCGATTTTCGGTGCCTAGAAGTCAGAGGTCATCTCTCAGCGCATTCATTTTTGCCATATACCTCATAGATCTAGCTCTCCTACACATAGAAAACGGTGAATTAATAATTTATGCGGACGACATCACCCTAATCTATGACCGTCCTAACCACACAGTAATGAATTTTCGACACTGTGAACAACAAATACAAAAAAATCAAAAAGAAATACAACAGAAAAGTTTAGACATCTCAAATGAAAAATAAAGTATAATCTTATTTTCCAAAAATAACATTCCGCTAAACTTACAACACAATCGCCTTACAAACATAGAAATTACAGAAGAAACAAAATATCTCGGAATTTGGTTTAATCATAAATTGAATTGGGAAATACAAAAATCCGTCTTAATCAACAAAGCTAACAAACTACGTAACTTGTTCAAAGCGATTGCCACCACAATCTATGATCCAGATTTACAAAGCAACGTTTAGAGCCCAAGTAGAATATAGTTACATAGCCTGTAACAACTTTACCAATAGACAAATGGATCAATTAGAGACTCAACAACGAAAACAATTAAGAAGATGTTTAGGTCTAATGAATAGTTCCCCTAACTTATTCGTTTACTCGGAATCTAGAGAATATCCTCTACGTTTCAGGAAAGAACTAATCACAGTCAAATCTATTTTAAAAGATGAATCTAATGTAGAAAATATTTCCCATTTTTATAAAAATAAAATTCTAGAATATTACAATCTAAGACGTAGAAGAGCGATAATTCACAGAACCCCCCGCTTAAATATCTGGTATCAACTCTATTCCATCTACCAGGACGAAATATCTAATATCATAGGCGTCAAAAGTAATCCTATTTTCATACTTCCCTTTACCACTTCCTCACGTGTCCATACGTCTATAACTAACTTGCAAACTATGCAAGAATACTATACAAAATGGGAAGGATTCCATTTTATTTACTCAGACGGATCCAAAACTGAACAAGGCGTAGGTACTGCTATTTATAACCCCAAAAACAATTTCAGGCAACAACTACGTTTACCAGAATCAGCTTCTATATTCACCGCAGAGATACAAGGATTATACCTAGCAACTAAATACGCCTACACTTTAAAAGAAAACAAAATTCTATTACTCACAGATTCACAAGCTGCCATTCACGCACGTAACTCTTTAGACCAAAAACTTTTCAAAATTAACCTTTATGTTATCAATATATTCTTTACAAATACTTCAAAAATAGTGCAAAACCATAGAAATAACATACATTAAATCCCATCAATTTTCTAAGGCAAACAACATAGTTGATTATCTAGCTCGTACCGCTATCCAATTACCGAATGTCACCAACAAAATTCACTATACAGACATCACGCCCAAGGTTAAGAAAAAAATATCAGAATACTGGAAAGAATGGATCGCTCAAACTCCACAATTATCTTCTCAATTAAACCGATCTTTTACCAACATATATTTTCATAAACCACACAAACAAGCAACCAGACAATGTATCGTTTTACTAAACAGATTAAGATCTCAGCATGTTACTACTAACGCTCACCTGCATAAAATTCGATTATCTGATACCCCCTTTTGTGACTGTTCTCCCACAATTATAGAAGACATCAATCATATCATATTCCAATGCCCATTACATACCAGAGGTCGTAAACAATTAATTAATACATTATGTAAAATCTACCAAACTTTAACGCTTTCTACAGAATTTCTATTGAATAATCCATCTCCCAAAATAGGATATATTTTACTTAATTTCCTTCGGATAAATAAAATTTCTTTATGATAACATCGTCTTCATAATTATATTGTAATAAAAATTTCCCCTTACTAACTGAACTCATCTAAACTCTTCAATCTCCTTAAATAATGTAACAATATCAATATCAAGTGTCATAAGTGTAAATCCGGGTAAAAAGGAACAGAAGAAAAGAACTCGATCCTAAAACTCTCCACAAATCAACAAACCAAAAGAATGACTCAGAAAAGACTTTGACTGGCTAAATGAGATTAATATAAATCTCAAAGCCATATAATGCAGAAAAGAAAAGAAAAAGTCGTGATATGAAGTGCGCTCATGTATGGGGAGATGCGGAAGTTTGATTTGGACAAGTAGCGATGGTTGTTGATGCGGAATTTTAAGGGTGTTTGGGTTTCTCACCTAGAAGGCTGAACATAGATTACAGAATAGGAGGTAAATAAAAAATAAGGTTGGAAGATAAACAACGTCCGGAGTGTCGAAAAGCGTACGTCTTGTGATTGGTAGGATGTTCGAAGGTCAGACTGGGTTTAAAAATAGGACAGGTTCTAGAGCGGACTCTAATGTACTTACAAGGTTTGTGAGGAGGCGGTGGAATTTGGTCCTTTCCTTGTGAGAGTCGTGCTGAGACTCGGGGGTCTTAGGTGGACTGTTTGGGCATGACGGGTAAAAGCTTTCAGTTTCAGGTGACGCAGTGAGAGTAGAGTGCGCCAGTTTGAGGAGCTTTTGGACTGGGGAGCTACTGAATGAGAAGATTTGGAGCGGAGGGAACTTCACGGGGAGACCGGTTGGAATTAGGGTGTTTTTTGGTACGGTCCAATTGTTTACGGATGAGACGACTGCGATATTTACAGTCTGATTAGAGGGAACTGAATAATTTTGAAGTAGGTCGTCAGAGGAGCAGATGCGAGTGCTCCGGACTGCAAGGGCACATTAGAGGCAGTGTTTGGTATTGTATGGATGGGAGCTATTGAAATGGAGATATTGCGTACTGTTAGCAGGTTTGATGTGGACGCCCGAATCTCAGCATGAGTGCCACCAGACCCATTCAGCTCCTGCTGTTCTTGATCACAGTTTGATCGAACATCCTGTCACCCACAAGACGTACTCTTTCCGACACTTGGCAGTTCTTATGATACACATAACTTAGAACCTAAGTTACCTCCTACTTTGTAACCTGTGTGTGAGAATGTAATTTTATTGGAGAAATATTTAATTTAATTTAATTCAACAATGGGTAAAGCAATTTCTATATTTAATGCAAAAAGATTTAAATAAAGATTGTTGTTAAAAAAAATAAGTTAAAACAATGGTCATCGTTGGATAATGATCGAATTCGAATGGAATTAGTTTGTTTACACTAGAAATATGTGGATTTAAAGAGGAGAAACGCACCATAAGTTGTGAGGAATATACGGGAAACTATTAAGAAGCAAAGTATAATGAATTGGAGTTAATAAGTGTGATACTTCAGAAAGTATAAGGAATGTTATGGTAAAAAAAGTAAATGTTAATGGTAATTTCTGAGAGTTGCTGTTCAGGTAGTATGGATTTCGTTGTATATTGTCTGTAACCAGTTCTATGAAAATGCTTGCTGAATTAAGGGATTTCATATACTAGTAGCAATTAAAATTCAACTACGTCCTGTTGGAGATGCACTAATGTGTTGGACAGTGTTTCGTACGAAGCTGCATGTACTAGATGTAGATGTACTTCAAGACAATTCTAAGAAATGAAATTCATGCATGAGAATTTGCTAGTTGTGCTGTTTATGTAATAATGCATGTTTGCAGCTTGAGCTTTCTGATACTCTCAAGTTCGTTTGGTTTAACTTTCGCTTTAGTTTATTACATATACAAACTACATACAATAACATTTACGAATCACTATGTTCCGTCTTCTACGTTGGAGAAACAAACACTTATGACGAGCCACATTTCCCTATACCTGAACACACTTAATATCACGGCTATATATTTGACGAAACCTTCCAAGTCAACATCCTGAAAATTCTGAATCTGGACACACCTGCCACTGTTAGAAAGAGATGGGAGGAGACGTACATCTCTATCCTATCGGTCAATCATGAAACCGACCGTAACTGCATGTAACTCCCAGCAGCGTAGTCCTGCTTCTTCTTCCTCTTTTACGGTGCTTCCTTCTTCCATTCTTTGCTTCCTTTCGTCTCTAGTTTCACTTTTATTTACTCTCCTTTCCCTACTTCTATTTTCATTATTATTATTTTTTTCGCTTCCTGCTGATTCTTTATCCTCTTACTCCTTTAGGAAGCCTCTCACAGGCTCCTACTAACGTCGGCACTTCCTTCTCCATTTAATGTTTTACTTGCCCTTTATTAATTTTCCCGCCTCCATAATTGGCCAATCTGTTACCCAGCATCAGCTGGGAATATGGCAGCTCCCTAGCACTACTCCTCTTTGTCTACCTTCTCTCCTATTATGTGAAAACGCTTCCGCATAACGTTTGTGATGTTCGTGTACACCTATCTTTGCACTCTGACATGTAAGTATAATAATCTAATTGTTTGTCAGTACGTAGTAAGAACATCAGGTTTCTTAGTAAGTAGGTATGTTTCATTTTCCTCCGATGCTTGTTTTTTTTTTTTTTTTTTTTTTTTTCAGGGTAGGTATTTGAAAATGGGGAAATATTTATCCCACATCCTATGTAGCGTAAATGAGACTAGCTACTAGATCTTTGCCTTGTGTTTGATGCTCCATCCGCCATCTTGGATCAAACTTTTTTTTGAACTAATAGAAACAGGGGCAAGTATAATATAAAATACATTTGTACTTTTCTCAGAAAGTCACTGATGCAATTATTTTTGCCATATCTCCAATCGCTCTTGTTATTCCACGTAAATTATAATTTCCAGTGAGTGGATTTATGTCCGGTCGACTCAACTGGCCGAAAAATTATCTTTAATACAAAAGTTCGGTTACATCGAGGCCCTTTCGTGAAACTGAAGACGCTGATACAGATCATTCTCACTCAGTTGATATACCTACATTTGTGCTATTTATGTTTTTAGAGGACAGGAACAATGGAGCCTTGACTGAAGTCAGAAGTGTTCTTGGTTTGACCTAACAAGCCTTGGCAAAAGCACAGTTTCTCCCTCCGCATGAGTTTCCATTTTGGGCCACCGCTTTTAGGTTTATTACACCCGGTTCCTTTTGTCGAAATTTGTGAATGGTTTCACCACTGCATAATGAGTAACAGAACGCTTCTTGTGATCTCTGTAGGTATTAATTTATTTGGTAATAACCAGCACATTCTCATTTTGCTATTTTCCCCTATTGTTACAAGTGTTACGGAATTTAAAACAACATTCATTTCAATTAACTTCTAATAACTTGAGAATGGTTGAAGATACGGTAAAACAAATCGCATCAGTAAGCTCCTGAGAAAGTTCCACAAGAATTCGCAATCTCACTTGCCCCTATTATTTTTTTTTAAAGTTTAATAGATGGCGGACAGAGCATGCATGCATCACAAATCACAAGCGTCTCGCGATCAGAATTTGTGAACTGGATATGTAAAAAAGAATAGGGGCACCCGACCTAACCTGACCTATGATTACCGATCTCACCTAATTTACGAAAAGTGTAGGAAAGCACATATTAATAATAAATATGAGCATTTAGA
Organism: Lepisma saccharinum; assembly: GCA_022664845.1. Taxonomy (NCBI): domain Eukaryota; kingdom Metazoa; phylum Arthropoda; class Insecta; order Zygentoma; family Lepismatidae; genus Lepisma; species Lepisma saccharinum. The sequence goes on along the minus strand of JAGDQP010009691.1, from coordinate 842 downwards.
AATGCATTTTAAATGAAAAAAAAAAAAATGTACCTCTCTGGATTCAAATCCAGTTTTTACTCAGCAAGCCGACGACGCTTTATCTACTGAACCGTGGTAGGGCTTGCAAAAAGTGATTTGAGTTTCATTTACGCAGCACGTATTACGTAATAAGCCAGTTACATAGCAAGCAAGATGGTGACTTTCTGGTAATTCCGAGAGCGATACTCTCTAGCATAAGTCAGTGAAGCAATATCTGGTCACATTTAACGTTATATATGGGTATATTTATGTTCTGTATAATCTGTAGAAATTATACGGATAGTTCGATATATACCTAATCTAAAATGTAACATGCAATAACTTGTTAGTAATACGGTAAAACTTATTCAAAAATGCGGTAAAACTAATTGCACCAGTGACATTTTGAAAAAGTTTCAAACATATTTAATATGCCATTGCCCCATTCCCATTTGAAAAAAAAAGTTGAATTCAAGATGACGAATGGAGCATGTGGCATTCGTCAGAGATTCAGTTCTCAATTAAATTTGATGTGGTTACATTCACGTTGCTTCAAATCTGTAGAAATTATATGATTCACACTTGAATCACCAGTACAGGGAACTTTCCAATCACCTAATTGCTTGTAGATGCAACTGTGGAAGTTTGATTCACATCTGATTATGTAGCTTCGGGTATGTTCTTTGTAAGTCCAAATGGACGAACAGTAAGTAAGGTTTGTATCGCTATATATTTTTATAGCCTCAACAAGTGAGTGATGAGTGCCCTTATAATTAGTTTCGTCATTTAAATTACTGAAACCAAGACATTTCGTAATGGATAATAGTGGAGAACAACAAAAG